>CAJNOP010001378.1:0-34057 GCA_905250075.1 Rotaria sp. Silwood1
CCTTGAGGATTTTCCAGAATCTTTTGCTTCTCTGTGTTAATTTTTTTCTTGTAGACCTCACTGTTGTGTTATACGACTTGTTATGATTTTCTTTTCTTTTCTTTTCTTTTGTTTTTTGTTGTTGTTGTTTTTGTTATCTCTCATTATTCCTTCTTTGTCTACTCATATGTACTGATAGGATCTTAGGATCACAGTTTTTTTAGCATAATAAAAAAAAATTTCTATGTATTTAATAGATTCATCACATGCCTGATGAGGACTCCCTGAGCAACAGACGAAACATCTCGTATAATGCTTTGAATATATTTTATTTCCTAATCTCATCATCACTCTCATCCACCCTCAATAACCAATTCTCTTGATACGAGCCAATCATCAATCTAAACAACTAACTTAAATAACTTTGACAGAAAAAGGTTTAATTTTCTTTCTTTAAGATATTTACACCGCGAAACAAAAGTCTTTTCTCCTCTTTGCTTCTATACTATCATGCTTTGCATCAAATTTATTGCAGAGTAAAGATACGACATTAGAGTTTTATTTCAATACGATACAAATCATACTGAAATAAAACTCTTATGTCGTACCTTTGCTTGGTAATAAATTTGATGCAAAGTATGATAGTATAGAAATAAAGAGGGGAGCAGGCTTTTGTCCGAGGGTGTAGCTATATAGGGCATAAATATCACCAGTGATAGATCGCATTCCTTATAAAAAAATAGTGCTATTATAAATCGCACCAAAATTATAGGGTATGCTGTCTATATTGTTTCAAGAACAGTCTTCTAACCAACAATTGTTTTCTTGTTTTCACATTAAAACATTATCCGTTTCTTTTTCATTGTACGAGCGTGTGATAGGTAAAATAAACTCGTTTGCTAATGGTGTATTGGACAAAAAAGAGTTTAAATTAGGATTTTTTGTTTCGAATAGAAGTCTCCGGATCTTCTAATGCGTCGAGGGCTTTACTAAAACTCACTAATATTTATTAAATAAATGCTTATATATATCGAACGAATGATATTAGTACGAGTTACTATGTGACATCGTGAAAAGATAAGAACACCGAAATTGGATCGACTTTTATCATCAGAAATGAAGTGATTTATAAACTTGTTCTTTTTCGTATTATCACACTGACATAAGACATACGCCATACATCTGATAAACAAAAATATATTTGCAATGCTTTCTGTCGTGCTATTCTTTCTTGTTTCACTACCGAACATCGTTTCTCAAAGAGAATACCGAACCGTGCCACTTCGTTTCGATGTAGCTATCGATCAACTACTTCAGCATCAACAATTCATACTTCACGAGATTGACCGTCTGTCATACAGTATTACACCTGCTGAGATGCTGGCATCTTTCTCAGCATCTTCTAACAGTAATACGACAACTAAATGCGACCAGGACTTTCTACTCTTGTTCGAGGCAGCTGTAAATCGTGAGCTTTGGGCACTCAAAATCTTAGATGCATGGGGTAAGCCTGTACCATCTGGTTTACTCAAAGGAAATAGATGGTGGGTAGGTAATTACGATGAATGTCTCGACTCATTATATCAACCTGAGAACAAAACATTCTTACAACAGCCGTTCGATGGTCAATACTGTAAGTATATGTTATTCGCTTTATGAATGTATAAAATCGAGAGAGAATGTTTTTTTAGGTTCTCTACTTCTAAGCGGTATTATACCACCACAAATATTGACTCGCCCACTTTTTCTTGGGATTTGTGCACCTTCTTCATGTAATCGTCAATCCATTCTTTCATTAGTTCAAAGTCTATTCAATAACAGCAATATTGCCGAAGAACACGTACATTGTTCGAATGATGATGCCAGTAAACAGAAGAGTTTATCACGCGGTGCGATAGCCACATGTGTTGTTCTCTCTCTACTCGGTCTTCTCGTCCTAGTCGGTACTATCATCGATCTTGTTCTTGCTTCTCGTCTTGTATCAGGCACTCATATTACTTCGGATATAAACGGACACAATAAAATATCGGCTACAGAATTACCCGAGATTAAATCGGTGACCTTGCGACGACATCCACATTTTCGTATGAAAGCTCTACTCGATACAACACCTCAAGCAGCAGTATTCATTGCGCAATTTTCGGCTGTACGTACATTACGTCGCATATTTACAATGGAAATGAAAAACAATAGTGACTCATTTGATTTTCTCAACGGTGTTCGTGTACTTTCACTTTTCTGGGTGATCTTTGGTCATACATTTGTTTTTAACTCAAACTATGCAAGCAATTCTGTCGATGCGCTTGCTTGGTCTCAGAATATAGCATTTCAATTGATTGTCAGTGGTCTCTTCAGTGTGGACACCTTTTTTGTTCTCAGCGGATTTTTAACAGCAGTTCTCTTTGTTAGACAAATCACCAAAGAAAAACTTACATTTCGTCTATTTATTCTTTATTATATTCATCGATATATTCGTCTTACACCGACCTTTGTTCTTGTCATTCTTGTGAGCATTAATTTGACGCCATACTTCGGTCGTGGACCTCTCTATCCGTCCAAACAAGGATTTGAAACTGATGGTTGTAGTCATCGTGGTTGGTGGAGATCTGTTCTTTACATTGCTAATCTATTTAAATCCGATGACACGTGCTTGTCTGTTTCGTGGTATCTTGACAATGATATGCAGTTTCATTGGATTGCACCACTTGCTCTCATACCATTTGTCATTGGTCGAAAGTCCATTGCATTTATTGTGGCCATTCTATTCGTTCTCGTTAGTATTGGGTCAGTGGTAGGCATTCTTCTGCATTATCCTAATATGAATCTGAACGCTATAACAGGCCTCTTGCAAGCAGTAAGTTTAACTTTTTGCAATTTTTCAAGTGATACTAATAGTGTGTTTAATCTTTCATTTATATGTCGGTGTTACCTACTTTACCGAAATCTACATTAAACCGTGGGGTCGCATATCCGCTTATGCTATTGGTCTTCTGACTGGTTTTATTGTCATCAGTACTGGTCGTTCGTATCGTTCGAATATCTATACAAAAATATTTGGAAGTCTTCTGGCTACCATACTTGGCTTAACCTGTATCTTTGTAATATACCCTGATTATGTTCGCGTACCAGGTCTTAATCGGTCGACCCTTATTGCTTATCATACACTTTCTCGCCCATGCTGGGCACTAGTCATCGGTTGGCTTATCTTTTTGTGTAGTACCAATCAAGGTGGAATAGTTAATACGATTCTTTCATGGCCAATTTGGACTCCTCTAGCTCGTCTTAATTATTCGACGTATCTTATTCATTTGATGATTATTTTTATAACTATCTATAATCAGACAACACCTATGTTCGTTCAACCACATACAATAGTTAACGCTTACATTGCGAATTTATTCTTCAGCTATGTTGCAGCTGTTGTCGTTGTAATCTTTTTTGAAACTCCATTTTTTGTTCTCGAAAAGAAATTGTTCAAACGATAAATTGATTTTGATCAATAAAAGCATATTAATCCTTTTCTCGTTCTATTGCTTCGTTATTTCTTGTCAAAATGATATATCGTGCGATCAAATGATACATATAACATAGATTTCATTTCAGGTCAGATGAAATGCCATATTATATGAACACTAGTCATCGTTCGAATTCAATTATAGTCCACTGCCATTACAATAAAATTAACCCTTTAAAGGACGAATTTTGGATGGCCAAGTTTCTTTTGGAAGTGAGAATTAGTGATAATATTCTTCAAACTTCCTGTTGAAGAAACAGATAAATACTCTTACTTGAACACGAATAGCCAGAAATTAATTCCGTGCATAGAGTATCATCGTTCTGGATTTGGATGTGGGTGGGGTGTGGGTGTGTGAAATGAATACCAACATCCACATCCACACCCACCCACCCCCACCCCCACCCCCACATCCACCCCACACACCCACACCTACATCCACCCACACCCACACCCACACACCCACACCCTTCTTCGACGTCTATAAGAGATATGACAGCTCTCAAAATGAATATTGAGATGTTTTAAGCTCATTTGATGATCGATATTAACTTTTTGCATTTCATGAACAAATAAGAAATCAACAATGAACTTTGACTTTGTTTCTTCTCTTCAAAAGCATTTACAATTAGTGATTAAATTAATGTCACAGTGATGAAGTCAGGATTTTCAGTTGAGGTGAAGGAGGCACAATGTTTAGATCTTTTCATATAAACTAAGCATACTCACAATAGTGGCATTGTAGTCGTATTCATTAGCTTCTCTAGTCCTCAAAGTAGAACTGAGTCTTCTAGCTGATCCGTTTGAACGATCTAGTCTCTTTGAAAAACATTGTTATCAGTTTCATTGATCCAGAAAAAACCAGATGGTTGACACAATTTTTAACATTCCTAATAAAACAAAGCAAATCAATGTTGATGAATGATCTCTCTTTAAATGAAGTAATTGAAAACATAAAGAATATTCTGTAAGATGCTATTATAAATATCTCATTTAGTAGTCAAATGAGATGATGTCTTAGTAAATAAGGTTAATTCGTCTCACGAGATAATTTCATCTTAAATATTTTAATTTCAAAAGTTCATTCAATTTAAAATAGTTTCTTTGTAACTATATTTTTATCTGAATACATGAAATTAAATCATACCCCCCCCCCCCCCCATAATAGAACCCCCTCCCATATTAGAAGCCCCCCCATGGAGGAGTCGACTTCCCAGACATATTAGAAGCCCCCTCATTTTAAAAACTTTTCGAAAGTTTTTTGGAAACTTTTATTTGTGTTTTCATAGTGAAACTTTAAAAATTACAAGGTTTTAAGGTAAAAATGTACTCAATTCTTGGTTGTCAGTATTAAAATCTCGAAATTTCCTTGAAAATCCTGCGAAAAACCCGTAAAAACTCTGAAAATCTCCTTAAGGCTTTTGAAAAACTTTGGTACCTGAAATCTTTGAAAAATCGTGGGATATAATAGAAGCCCCCTCCGAAAATTTTGGACGCTGGACAGTTTAGAAGCCCCCGGGGGCTTCTATTATCGGGGGGGGGGGGGGGGGGTACTATGAAATGCTTTTACTTTTTGATTGGTACGGGAGGACTCATAAAAAAAGCTGTTAGCGCAACCCCTTGCGGGATTAAAAATGTGAAACACGATGTTACTGCTGTTTCAAATCTTTTAAAAACTGTTCTTTTTAATATATGCTGGGGTATCCCATGTCGTGAGAATCACCGCGATTTTCACGATTTTCTAAAAAATTGGCGTAAAATCGTGATTTATCGTATTTCTTTAAAAGATCGACGATTATATCAGATTTTATCGCGATTATGGGAGAAGAGCTGATTTTCAAAAATCATTGATAAATCATGACAATTATTCATTCACCGTTTTGTTATGAACACACACGGATATATAAACAACGCCGTTCAATGCATAACAAATAAGTTTTCGAAATATACTTTTCTGATAAATTATTTCTTGGTTATTTTTAATCAAGGAAATGCCAATCCCGATCCATGATCTGGAGAGGACTACACTGAAGCAGTCTGAGAAGAATCGGACCAGCTCGAGATCGGACAGATCGCACGATCTGATCGGCTTGGATCTTGAGAACAAAACAAATTGAGTTAAATGAAAGAAAAAATCCAAATATGTGTCTCCAAAAGAACCAATGAAATAGTAGAAAATATCAGTAAACAGACGGTTAAATCTTGCATAAAATCACGATTTATCGTAAAAATCGCTGAAATAATCGGGAATAATCGGCGATTCTATCGCGATTCAGCTCACGATTATCGTTTCGATGAATCGGGATTAATCGGCAATTTTTAGCCGATTCAAAGGACATGGGATATTTCTTCACCATGGATTACTTCACATTATATAGTTCAAACAGGATAATATTCCATATATGCTCTAATCATATGTTAGTTACACATTATCTGATAGTTGCTGAAAGTCTTCTATCACAGTCGGTGGCTTGTATAAGGCTGTCTGTCACGTCTGTGAGGGGGGAGGCGTTGCGGGGGTAGTGGGTGCAAATTTCTACCCCTATACACTTCAACACTCCTTTTAGATCGTGTTTCACAAAATATGCTGCTAGAGTAGCTAAATAATAGATTTTATTTAGAGCATAAAGTTTTCTTTTCTGACTTTTGAATTCAGCATAATAGTGCAATAAAATTAAGTACAGAATGTGAGATTTTTCATTTTTAAGTTCTTCGACAGAACATTGTATTATTTCATCTATGAATGTTACTATTGCTGTTAGGTGATTCGAGTTTATAGCTTGGGCCAATTCATTTCATCTACTCTAATCTTACGAGCATAAATAAGATGAATTTGATGACCGCAGACACTTAAACTGAGTATATGAAAATAATCAGCAAACCATTTTTTGGCTTAGATTATGCTTTTTGTGATTTTGCATCTTCTTCCTGATATCTTCAATTATTTCTTAACGTTTTGTTACCGCATCTCAAATCTATTTAGAGATTTTTATTTAACTATCATCCATCTTTGGTAGTTCAATCTTGCAGAATTCTCCGATATTTCTAATTCCTGTTGACATCTATCATTGTTTTAATCGAAAACTGTGTTGCTCTTCATGAACAAAACATTTATTGTCTACCTTCTTCCTATTCATATTTCAAATGTACATGATTTTGTGCATAATATATAGTTTATGGAATGAACATATGGAAATTATGAATAGGAACCATTTAACAAGAAAGATAATATTTATGCATGAAATAAAATGCTCTCTCGGAAAAAATAGATAAGAAAAACTTTTCTCATGATAGCTGATTTTCTTGTAGGATTATCGTTCAGTAAAACAAAACGAAGAAAATGTATTACCATTTTCTGCAGAGTTTTAAGCACTTTATTTTAACCAAAACAAATTTTTCAATGAACGGGACTATTGAAATGAAATTCGAAAACATTTACAGCGCATTTCTTTATCAACTAATCCACGAAGCAAAGTGTCTCATGATAATATTTACCTTTTTTTATTCAGATAAAATTCAATTATACGAAATCCGCTTTTCAATTGCAATTAATTTTTAATGATAAAATGTTTTAGATAAGATTCTTTTCTTAGATAAAGTTATTTTTTGGATTAATTTCTCATGTCATTGAATTAATAAATGACGCATTTATAGTGACATCTTATAGACTGCTTGTTGTAGTTTGGTTCCTAACCCAGTTACACGTAACTACATATTTTCCGCATACCATAAAATCTTTGAATCATTGAGGACATACCATTACTAGTGACTGCATTGACCTCATTCTATCTAGAAAACCGAACAGAACTTTCTTTGTTTTTATGTTGCGATAGTAAAAATAATTCCCTATCGTAAAATCTCGACACATAAATGTTGCTTCCGATGCATGCCGATCACCGTAATGGAGAAACGACAAATAGATACTTTTTAAATAATTTCCGATAGCAGAAAGAGACAGAAAGCTACGATTGTCATTGTTAGGAAGAGAAAATAAAAGTCCATCGAATTGCGCATTTTAACTCTTTCTAATATTATCTACCAAGTGTGTTGAATTAGTGTCCTCAATGTCGGAAAAATTTCTTTCTTGTGCTAGAAAAATATACTGCAAAAATTGATGTTTTCAGAGTATTGACCAGCAAATTGACTTAATATGTTGAGTAGAATTCTTATTCATGCTGTCAGCATGGATTTGGAAAGCTGTTTCCGTGTCTCTGAATCTTCAAAAGCTTATTTTGATCGGTTTTCGACAATACAGCATTTTAGAGTGTGATCAGTATATATCATGACACGTAAGTCACTGTTGAATATTTAATATTGTAATACTAACAGAAATATGGTAATATATCACAAAAGAATAAAAATCATTCATATTTCTATCAGTCGATACAGAAAGAAAGTGTTCAATACACAATGAAACTAACCTGTCAATCACTTTTGGTATGCCCTAAGTATAATAAATATGTGTTTGTATTAAGATGTCACTTTCGTGGAGAATATTCTAATGAAGGAAATGCAAAAAACAAACGCAAGAATGTCACTCGTATGTCTATTCTTTCTAGAGTTCTAAGAAACATTATCTGGCTTTATCATTGAACATTGAAATGTCATCAATATCATCATCAGACATCAATCTCATTGCTACACTTCAATATACTTCTCAGCAACTCAATCGTTATTGTATCATTTTGATTTTTATTCTCGGTTTCTTTGGCAATATTGCCAATGTATTAGCTCTATCGCAACGAAGTTTGCGTTTCAATCCTTGTACATGATTGTTTCTTTTCTCATCAGTCGCTCATTTCATTGCGATTTGTTCAAGTCTTTTGCCTCGCTTCTTATCCACTTGGGGTATGGATCTTTCAAGCACAAACACTTTCTCTGTAAATTTCGTACCTTCCTTCTGTTCCGTTCGGTTACATGTGCCTTTTGGCTTAAGGCATTGGCTACTATTGATCGCTGGTTTTCATGAAACTCTGATGCCAACCGCCGAAGAAAAAGTACGCTAAAAAATGCACAACGTGGCACAGTTATCGTTGTAATATTTTCTATGGTCATTCAAGGACATCATCTTTATTGTTATGAAGCTAGTCTCATCAATACTTCCCAGCGATGCTTTGTTAGTACAGTAATATGTCGTCTTCTATCTGATCTAACCTATATGCTGGGAGCTCATGTAATTCCATTGCTATTCATGATCATATTTAGCTTATTGATTATATTGAATATACGTTGAGCACACTTTCATGTACAGATGGTCGATACTAATCACATTACTAACACTGTTCCACAAACTGCAACTATCTCGATGGGACAAGACAATGTGCGCAAGAAAATGGATCGTCCCCTATTGCAAATGCTGTTGATTCAAGTGCTTCTCATTGTTTTTTTCACTGTCCCATTAATCATACAAAAATGTTATACAACCATTACTTCAACAAGAGTCAAAACACCGTTACAAAATGCCATCGATCCGTTTCTTCTAAATGCTTTTGTGTTTCTTTCTAATTTTGCTTCTGTAATGCCATTTTATATGAATACGTTAAGTGGAGGAGTACTATACAGAAAAGCTGTGATTACTTTGATTGAGAGTGCAGGTCGAAAGTTTTTATGTCAACGAACATGATGTCTTTTATTAAAATAAAGAATAACAACATGATGATTAGTATTAAATGATATAATTCAAAAGTTCTTCCAGGCAGCAATGAAATGCGCTTAGTCGTACTCTAGTGCCAAACTTGAAAATGCGACAATAAAGTTTAATTTGTCAATATTTTCAGTATTAACAAGAACTAGTGATAATTATTCAGTGCTGTTACAGTTCATTCATACAGTAGGAACTTCGATCTTTTTCTTTTTTTTTCTTAGAAAGAATAAACAAATAGAGATTTTTTAAAGATCTGTATTACATGGGTGTAAAGAAGTTTTTTTTTCATTTATCTCACTGAGAAAAGATCCCGATCTAATAATGTAAAAATAAAATTCGAAACATGATTGAATGATTTCATAAGTAAATGAAACTCTAGACACATCGGTCATTGTTTAAGGTTAGTGATTCCACGTACATTCACATAGTTTTACATCGACTTTTAGCCAGCCAGATTTGAATATACTAGTCTTGTATCCATTTCCATTTTGTATAGAAAATGATGTTTATTCTTGATTCATTCTCTTAGATGGATTAGGCGCTTTAATTAAATATCGACCTATCGATAGATGCAGATCTACCAGCAATCGAACAATTTTTTCAATGAAAGCTTTTTTCATACTGAATTCAAGCAAACTAATAATTAGTATCGTGATAATGAAATATCTGGACAATTTTGTGTTCAGATTGAAGATGCGACCTTCTTATAAAAAACACATAGAGAGTATGGATGTTGGTAGGTTTAGAGAAACATCTTTGATTATCGCTTTTGCCCCGAAAATAAAAAATAGTCTTTTGTGATGCTCCAAGTATAATATTAACATTTTTGTCTTAAATCACTTAAATTTCTTTTGTACGCCTATTTGAACATGAAATTTATCAAAAATATGTTCTTATAGCTTTATAAAAGAAAATTTTCGTTGTCACATATTTCTTTGAAAACCATGAGATAGCATGTCAAGTAAAGTAGTTCAATGAACTAAGAAATGGCGACATCTCCTCTGTTATTGAATTACGCATCAAATTTTTAATGTATCGAAAACATTAGTGATACTATCGGTTAATAAAAGGTTCCGTAAAAAGTATGTACAAAGTAATAATCATATATCATCGTCTTAATGTTCAGAACAATCGAAGCAATAAACACAATTCAAGTGCTAGAAGTGAGAAAAAAGTGTTACTCCAATGAATTAAAAGTTTTCAGAAATGAAAATTAAAGTCTACAGTATTGTTCCACAACAGAAGTAAACGCGTATATTGAAATAATAAAATTAGCGAGAATGGGTTCTATTTTTACGAAGTTCTGTTCTATTTAAACAATGATAGAAAACGAATTATTCTATTTCTAAGAATAACGATGAATGAAGAGGATATAAATTGTTTTACCATGGAGTACACGTTCTTTGCCATTATAGAGCAAATGAGTTGAGAGAGCATTCCCATGTCTGATGAAGTGATAGGAGACGTACTCTGTATTGGTAAAGTAAGCTTTTGAATCGAGAAGAAGATATTTGTTCTAGCGTTTTTAATATTTCTCGCTGCTCATTCGAATCTTTATTGATGACTGATTTGATAGTATGAAATTCATTTCCATAAAATTTTGTTAAGCGTAAGATCGACTGAACAAATTTTGGTTGAAAGTTTCATTCAAGTATTAACAAAAATTGAGGTTTATAGAGAGTTTAAGGGAGATGATGTGATTGCTGCTGAGGAAAGAAAAACCAGCCTCACATCCCCACGGAATGGTAATGGTCGAAATCGAATTAAGAGAGACAGAGGGAAGAGGAAAGGAGTACAAACAGAAAAACGGAGAAAGCTAGTGACAATAGTAGAAAGTCACACCATGCCTCCATTGTAATGAGCATGAGTTATGGATGAAATAGAAGGAAAATCACAAATGTTGTAAAGAGAAAAATTACTAGTCTCGAATAGAAGTTCGACAATGAAAGTTCATTGCATTGAGAACGCTTCCAGCATAATATCTATACGATTAAAAAACCAATGGCATAGACATAGAATTGGTCAACGACACACTCTCGGCGTCAAAGAGAAAAAGAGTTTGTCGATCAATTATTTCACAAAGTAAATATATAGCAGCTCGATTCGTAAAGTTATAACAAGCACTGTAATATGACCCAATCATGCGATTAATTAGCATAGAAATAAGTTCGACCTGTATTTATGTAAGAATTAGTTGTGTTCGGATCGTAATCGACTAATCTTGTGTTCATATCTTTGTTCTAGCTGTGATGGTAAAATTACCATTCTGTTGCTCATAGTATTTGAGTTTTATATCATTGCTAGCTATGGTGCGTCGATTCGACTCCGAAACACAGCGTGATAGTTATTTTTTGGAATGTATTCAAGATTCAAGAACGGTTACTTGAGTATTGAGTAACTTACTAACTTTTACAGTAGTATTCACCAATGGATAATGCCAAAAACAGCAATGAAAATAGTTATGATGTAGTTTTGAGTCGTAAGTAAGACAAGTTCAAATTGACAAGTTTTTATTGGTTAATCAGATGACAAAAAATTGAAATTATTCATGTAGACATCAATATAAAAATAAGATTCGTATTATGTTCTAGCAAGAAGATTTCCAAAATGGTAAGTGATGTTTCATGTAGTAATCCTTGTTGTTTTCTAAAATATCTAAATTTGCTTAAGTCAGATGTCGAATTTATTTCAGTAATATTTTGTTCATCAGAGAAGCAAACTAGACACAAAAAGTCAGAATCAAACTTTTCTCCATGTACAATAGATCTTAATTGTTGTTTTATGTTTGTCTTTTTTTCTAGATTTCTATTTTTTGTATGATGGATCAGATGACACTAGTGGAGAAACATTTGCCTCGATAGTTTGTGTTTCATTGTCATCATTTTTCTTATGTAGTTTGCGCTCATACCGAATCAATTGTAAGAAAAAACCAAGGTTGGGAACAACGCAACGCCACCGTTCAATCAAATAATCATAGGCTTTGATTAAGGAACCATGATGATACCTAGGTCGAAAAATTGAGAACTATTCTTCACAAACATGAATATTACTTAAGTAGATAAGCAAGAATAATTGCAGATGAACGAGATGTACCCATCTCACAATGAACGAGTACTTTCTCATTCTTTGTCTTACATGAATTCAAAAATTCATTTGTTATATCGAAATATTGAGAAATATCAACATCTGAGAAATCATTAACATTAATCCACAGTACATTAAAATGATCAAGAATATCTTGTTCCAATGGACAATTGCTCACATTGATTATATATCGAATGTTGAAATCATTTAGGAGACTTTCATAATCTGCATGTTGAAATTGACCTTGGTAGAGGAAATCGTCAATAACAACTGAAAGGCAAATATAATCTGCATTTTTCAGTGATTTTCCTTCTCGTTTCTTTGATCGAATATTGAATAACTCTTGAAGATAGATCAATTCAGTTTCAGTAGCTTGTAGATCGCGCTTGAGTTGGTCCACTGTCAGTCCTCCTATCCACACATTTGTGGAAACTGAGTTACTAACCATGTTTTTCTATTATCAACTGATTTATCTCAATTCTCAATCTAAAATAGAATTTTGTCGTATATAGAACTGAAAATAATATACTTACTAGTAGATCATTTTTCTATGATGTAGAAAAGGAATAAGATTCACCGTTATGAACTTGATTAATTGATGAAATTTTAAAGATAATCATTATTACAAAACTAGATCGAAGAAAACAGTAAGTCTTTATAATAAATCTTGATCACTTGATGACAACAACACGATTGTTTTATAAAAATATATGTTACTGTTAAATACAATAACAAAATGATCTCTGATCATTGAATTCTATAAATACATATAAGAAATAAATTTATGAGGAATATACGGAAGCAAATAGGGCTCTGTCAACTTTTGTTGAGCCAATAACTTGCACTTTTGACTCAAGTCTAATACGCTATGTGTGTTCGGAATATTGCAAATCTTGATTTTTTATAATATAAATGATCTATGGAACTCTTTGCTAAACTGATTCAAAAACATTATTTTGAAAAAACAACATGATGAGACTTCGAATGAAAAAAAGGAGGCCGATATAAGGCTCACGTTTACTTTTGATTGCTACTAGTCGTTCTGTCATTAATGTATGTAATGATGAATCAAGTGTCATTTAAAATATTTTTTGTCGTTTTTATACAACTCATAAGTAATGCACAATACGGTAGACATTTTAAAATTACATGCGAAAGAGACTTTATAGAGAGTATGATAAAGTATAATAAACCCATTTGTCGTCATTTTTTCTTTCTGTACGCGTTCTCTTCTATTCATCATTTTCCTTTTCTCCCTACATCATAGATATATTAAGTATGCTTCGATTAAAGTCTAGGAAGTGATGTGAGTAACTCGTAGATGTCGATGTTGATTATGTTTAATTCATATGTAAGGTTGATGTCCATAGAAGGATAACATCATTTTGTCATATATCTTATGATCTATTCGCGTGATTTTTCCAGTATATTATTTTGCACTATAAAATTTCATTCAGAATAGCATTCTCGCTTACGTCAAGTTAACACGAGCTTTATTGTTTTTAAATGCAAAAAATAGTTGAAGTAAACATAACCATTGGATATATTTTTTTTTTGACCTTTAAAAGATACAAAACTTCAACTATAACTTCTATCAGTAACTTATAATTTTGTAATTGAAGTAACCTTTGCTTAATATTTTATTATTGAAATAGAATTATTGTTGTGTATTAAATATACTTTGAACGAGCAACGACATTTGAATACGATTTACAACAAAATCTAAGAAGATAGACATTAATAAGAAAAACAAGTGTCTGAAGATCAAAAGAGTATGCCGTTGTTTAGACATTTTTTATCAACGATGTTTCTGACATCAATTATTTTAGTTCTAATGTTTCTAATAACTTTAATTTAACAATCCGGATCAGTCATAAATAATCGTAAGATAAAAAGAGTTCAAAGCTCTTCACTTTCATTAGCTCGAAGAAGTTGTCATTTCAATAAATATAAAAAATGTATGAAAAAAAAATTTTCTTTTTCTCTGATAACAAGAAAACAAGTTGACATTTCGTGTCATATTAAAGAGATATCATCTATTGTTAAATAACATCATATTGAATAGTAGTATTTGCTTATCACATATATGTGAGAAAAAAAAATAGTTTAAATCTAGTTCAATTACTAAATAAAAAATATGCTCATTTAATGGTACTGACATGAATGTATTTCATTTGTTTTCTTTTATATTACTATTAATGACTTACACTGTGTGAGAACCTTCGATCCACAGTTGAAAGGTCTTGATATTTAATCTTCTCAGCATGCTTGAATGTATAAAATTAAAAATTCTTTCTACATTCTGCTCTGTCAAAAGCATTTGTAAAACATAGCATTTTTCTGATTAACAGAAAAACCTGTTAAGAAAAAAAAAAAAAAAAAACAAGATTTCTTTTTACGATGAGTATCTATTGATGCGACCATTTATTACTTTCAAAAGCGAATGAAAGAGTAGTTTATCTTACACAGTATATGTCGTTATCTTCTGTAAAGAATAAGAAAGCCGTATTACTAAAATTGAACTCGTAAAGAAAAGTCAATATTATATTTATTTATCATGTCATTATCATCATCACAAGTGATTCTTACTATTTCTCAATATTATACCATTTATAGTAGTTTCATTCTTTTATTTTCTGGTATTTTTGGACATACTGCTATCATTTTTGTATTAGCTCATCTCAAAAGTTTCCGCGGTAATCCATCTGCTTTTTATTTGATTACAGAATCGATTGTTGATTTGCTGGAAATAATAATTTTATTAACATCCCGTATTGCAATGTATGGTTTTGGTAATGATCTAACACAGATATCATTATTTTGTTGTCGATTAAGAGCATTATTTGTACAATCTTTTACTCTTATTTCATTTGGTGTTGTTTGTTTTGCAGCTATTGATCAATATTTATCAACAAGTTATTATCCATTTTTAAGACAAAAAAGTACAATACAATTAGCTAAACTACTTACTATTATTGCAATAATAATATGTATCTTACATGGTATACCAGTGCTGTTTCTATTTGAAATTCATTCAACCTATGGATGTTATGCATATAATGTTATTTTCTTTAATTATATTACATATTTCTATTATCTTATACTCACTGGTGCTTTACCAATTATTATTTCAACAATTTTTAGTGTATTAGCTTATCAAAATGTTCGTCATATTATACGACGACATATGTCAATGAGTCGACGAAAACTTGATCAACAATTGACAGCAATGATTCTTATTCGAGTTGGATTTTTAGTCATTATGACATTACCGTATGTTTTACAACGTATTTATACACTTAGTACGTCCATCAATAATAGCAATATAATGTCGCAAGCCATTGTACAACTTATTGCAACTATTACTAGTTCATTTTATTTTCTTAACTATACAGTAAGTTAAAATTATAGATTTATTTATCATTTATCTCGATCATTTTTTAGGGTTCATTTTATTTATTTTTAATATCATCCAAACGATTTCGTCGACAAGTAAAACATGTTTTTATACACAAATATTGGCGAATATATTGTAGAAAAAGAATACGTCAAAATCAAGTTGGCGTATTGTCACAATGTTCTATTAGTGAAAATGATTTACAATCAGTTCATTGATGCAGAATAGATGAATATGCGTGCGTGAGAGTCAATTTAAGCTGAACCCATACTATCGTTTTATTCTGTTGGATATGAATAATAAAATAAAATGATACACAGCTTAGTTTCTTACAAAAGTATTTCTAGACGAGATAGAAGTTTTTATAAGTAGTCTTGAAAATTGTTAATCATTATACTATTGAGATGGTTTCACGAGTGGTAGATTTGCGAAAATACGACAATCAATATCAGAATAATTATAATCTACAGTATATGTATCTTCAATATCATCATTTTTATACCAATAAATTTTATCAACATATTCAGCAATTGTTGTAATATTGAAAAAAATACTTATATTCGTCACATATAGATAAGTATATTGTTACAAAGATCAATACTATCAACTAATTTTGATAGATTTTCAACTTGAAGATATAAACCTAGCTTTTCTGTGTTCGACATTCGTCGAAGCATTGGAACTATCTGTTGGTAATAATGAAGTCAAAAAAAATATTGTCAAATTAAGTAGATTATTCTAGAAAATAAAAACTTTTTTTCAAGCAATTATTCTCTCACTTATTATCAATGTTCAATGATAAAGCTTCAATACATATAATATCAATATATGTTGAAACGAAGCAGTCGTCATTGAGAAAAATGATGTTTTATTATTTTGAATATCGATCAGTTTGGTAATGATTGTGTAATACGATTTCTTTTTACTTTTATGAAGAATTTTGATTAGACAAAGATGAAAGAATACATGTTGCAAAAAAAATTTTACAATCGTCTATTGTCAATGAATAGTATGGTGGTATTAAAAAATGTCATCATTTAAGAATTAAGATTATGAATTCGATTATCATATTATAGAATTTGATGAAACAAATTTTCCATTTTGTTCTTTTCAAAACAAAGACATATAAGCACATCATTATTTTGAGCAAGGTTTTTGTAACAATACTATAGTATTGCATAGCATACAAATCATACGTTATATCAGAAGAATATCAAATTGTGATACTTTAGATTGACGATCGTACTACTAGTTGAATTAATTTTCTGGAATTAAAGACATCAATGGGTATTATGATTTGGTGCGAAAATGTCTTAAGATTAAAACATTTACACTCTGACATAGGACAATTATACATCATCATACTGCATATTCATCCACAGTAGAGGAAAGGTAAAATGAAGTGTGAAGATGACAAAATGTCTCTGGACTGTTTCTATCATTACACTAAACTTACCCTCCTTTATAGTCAATCATTCGATACAATCTATTCTTGAATGGTATGTCGAAGACAAAGAGAGTATTTCTATAGTTTGCAGTATATATACGAATATGAGTAAGCGAGTAAATTATGTTTTAAATATCATAAAACAAAGGCAACGAGAAAATGGTCAGAAATCATATGAAACGAAATGAAAAATTTTTAGCAAATCAATAAATGAAAAACACATTTACCAATAGTTAATATAATGAAACAACTCATCAATCAAAAATAACCAAACAATAGCGTATACTACCACAAAACTTCATCAAAAACAACCCATTTGCTTAATTTCCTAACTTTATTCGATGATTTTCTTTAGATTTGTTTTTAACTATGAACTGATCTGATAAAAACAAGGTTTCACATCCTTGATCAATAAATTGCTTCTTAGTCATTTTATCTCATCCTTTGGTCTAATCTTCGCTAAAAACTGTTTAAACAAGTGTGCTTAATGACTTATATAATGCATAGGAGTATTGAACTCAAGCCTGGACAAACTGATTAAACTTGATGATAGACAGCTTTCAGATGAAAAAACCTATAGGATAATCAGACTGAACTATATTATTTTTTTCATTATTTTAGTTTTCATGATCAATGATCGATTAAGAATAATCGAAGTAAAACAAAAAAGAGGCAAGCATTGATCTCATTTATTTATCAAGTGGTAATTTCTCGTCTTTTTTCTGTTCTTTTCGAAATAAACGTAGAAATGCAACACTGATGACGAATGCCATAATCGAGAGGGATGCATACATCCAAATCAATTTGGGATCGATCGTCAGTGGTAGAAGTGCGAAACTCAGAGCACTACCGATCGCGGTGGTGAAGAGGAAAAGTGATACTACGATAGATTTCATTGATGCTGGAGCATGAGTGAATGCATACTCGAGTCCAGTAATTGATCCTAAGATTTCAGCAATGGCCATTACTATGTATGAAGGAATTTGCCAAGCTACAGAGATATTGTTAAATTTTTGACATGTTAAACACGGTTTTGTTGCGTAAGTGTAGTTGGGCCCAGTCGAATAGATCATATGTTGAACAAATGCTGCCCAGATCATACCAATTGATGCAAAAACGAAACCGAAAGTGATACGACGGACAGGGCTAATATTGATTTTAAGTCGTCGCAAAATAGGATAGATCAATTTGTCAAATATGGGAATGAGAATAAGCACAACGATTGCAACAATATTCTGCAAAACATCATTAGGTAGAGGACCTGAAATAAAATTCACAAAATATCGTATATCAAACCAGTTTTATCGAGAATCCTAACAGAAACTGCAAACTTACCAACATCCATTTGCGCAGCTTGCGATATAAAATTACTATATACTTGAGTCGAACAGATCCAATAAAATGGAAAAAATGCGAAAACACGACAAACACTCCATACTTGTTTTAGATCATTGATAAATCGATTCTGGTCTGATTCTGTCACTGTTTCTTTACCACCATAATTGATCGGTAATAGGGATTCTTTCGCATAATCTAAAATGTGTTGATTATCGTGTTTTTTTCCCAGTCTCCATCGTATTCGGATGGCTGTTATTGTCACACGATATGCACGAACTATCAGTGAACCATTTGGTGGTGTATGAATGTATCGATGACGACCAATCATCAGAACGAAGATACAGCCAGTGAACATGGTCATAGGTATAAGATAGGCGAGCCAGAAAGAATAATACTTTTCGATATTAGTGCTAATGATGCATGATAAGGCGCCAATATTGATCGCCCAATAGAACCAAGTGAACATTGATTGTAACGTACTAAAAGAAAAACGACACAATTCAAGAAAAAATAAAGTTAGTGATTATTTTCTGAACTCACATTTTCGGATCAATGATTTTCTTTTTGCCGTTAGTTACTGCAAAGAGAAATATAAAATTGACATGCTTTTACAAAAGAATCTAACAATTACCTTTAATAATAGGTTTTGTTCTAGTATATTGTTGAGCCATCAGTGGACTGACATTGCTCTTCAAGCCACCAGTAGCAAGACCGATTATGATTATCGATACGATCAAACCGGGAAAGGCAATACCTGTGTGAATAGAGAACGGAATGCTTGTCAAGACCAGAACGAGAAGACCAAGTACATAGATTATACATGCAAAAACTATCGTTTTGTATTTGCCCCAGAATTGATCTGCTAGAATAGCACCACCAATGGGTGTAAAAAAGCACAAGAATTGAAAGAATGTTGTCAATAATGTAGCAATACGATGCCCACGAGCGAGAGCACCCGGTTGTTTATCATGGGGACCAGGTATTGGAAATTGAATATAATTCTGAAAGGGACCCGAAAGTCCAATGAAGGCAAACCGTTCACAAAATTCGCAGACGACAATCAACCAAGCCGTCAATGGTATCTGATCAGAAATGTGTTCTAGTGTTGACAATTCTTCATCTGTTGGTTCCGTTTCATCGTTATCTTGTACTTGGTTGACTATTTTCGTTTGGGTAGCTTGCTCCGTATTCGATTCAACATCATCAATATTGCTCATTTTATGCTGCTTGTTTTGACGCGTGAGTTTGAATCAAAAGTACCATACATGTATCGAAGATTGTGTATAACTGTTGTTGCAAACCATGGTTGACATAAAGTACTTCAAATTCTCTTTTTGTCAAGCAACGCGCTAAATATCTCGTGTTCTTATCTTTGTTTTGTAAAGATAATTCGTTCGAAAAAAACTGCAGTAGTCATACGATCGTTTCATATTCTGCAATCTTGTCAGATAAACGGACAAAATACTGTTACAAAAGGTATTATGTAGTTTATCAAACATGAGTTACATAACATTTTTTCTTCTCTAATCAGAGCAGGGTACAAACGAATCTAGATCGAGCTTTTGTTGTGTCAACCATATTACCTTTGTGTCGGTATCATTGCATAGATTATTCACACCTACGGCGATGCCATACCATACTTTATCAACAGATTTATACATCACTAATTTGATATTTCTAGGTGAAGACTCCGTTTTAGTCCTCTAGGTCTAATGTTTTTATTGATGGAAGCAAGTCGAAAGACTATTCATAGTCGTGTTTATATAGAGTAAATGATTCAATATTTCTTGACACTGATAACTGAACAATTTTTATTATTTGTTTTTGTGATTGTTCGTATTGAATATTCACTGAACTTCTACTGTCTCATACTTTTATTTTTATAATGATGCACATCTACTATTACCTGTACAACAACAGGTCTTTTCAGCTGCTGTCACATATATATCTTTCTCTCTTTCTTCCTCTTATATAGATGGTCCTCAGATCTTTCATTTTCTTTCTGTTTCATACACTGACATCCTAATCACTTCCTCTCTTAACTTGGTGCATTGTTATAAGGCTTTTATGCCATCATTTTGAGCCAAATACAATAAATTGACGAAAGAGCCATTTTCCAATTAAAAATGAAACCCGTCCTCAAAGGATAAGGATAACATAGAAGTCGTCGCTATTAATCAAGCAATTGAACAAAGATTTCTGTATCCAGTTTCATCGAGGGTGTGGGTGTGTGGGTGTGGGCGTGGGGTGTGGGTGTGAGTGTAGGGTGTGGGTATGGCTATCAATAGCATAAACACCATCACCTGCTCAAAGGCATACCCACACCATCACCTGTTCAAACGCACATGCACATGCACACGCACACACCCACACCCTCATATAAGAAGAACAATAAAGAAAAGCATAAAACTAAGGATCACTCCTCCTATATTAACTACGAAATCGTATTGATTATAATTATAAATGCTGGATTAAGTAGTCTTAGATTAATGTAAAGATAAGGCGTTGAAAATTAGGAGAAGCAATCATTACCACTTGAGGCTTTTGGTGTGAGTAAGGTTGCCTTTCTCGTTGCTCTTTTTCCACACCCACAGTCATAGTCAAACAACGCAGAAATACCCACACTCTAGTATCTATTTGATGATAGACTATTGAAACAATATGATATTATGAATATTTATTTGTTCCCTAGACTGAAAGGCTAGGGTCTAGAAACCGAAATTCACCTGTGTCTGTCTGTCTGTTCGTCTGTCTGTCTGTCTGTCTGTCTGTCTGTCTGTCTGTATGTCGGTAACGCGGTGAAAATGGCCATTTTTTTTGGCACATGTGACCATTTTTTTTGGCACAAACGACCATTTTTTGGCACAAACGGCCATTTTTTTACTAAAATTAACTAGGTAACTATGGTACAAATGAGCATGTAACTATGGCACAAACGGTCATTTTTTTGGTACAAACGACCACGTAACTATGGCACAGGTGACCATATAGCAACCATGGTACAAACAACTATTCCGGTAACTATGGCACAGATGACCATATAGCAACCATGGTGCAAACAACTATTCCGGTAACTATGGCACAGATGACCATATAGCAACCATGGTACAAACAACTATTCCGGTAACTATGGCACAAATGACCATCTAAAGACTGATGTAAATGTACCCATAATAATCATCGATAAAATGTGTCAATGAAATAACTATAATTCGGGTAGTGGTGTAAAACCGCTTACAAAAGCATTTAATTAGTGAGAGTCAGACCAAATGAGCAGTATGGATTTAAAGAAATCGTTTAAATTATTCATTATTGTAGGATTGATTGTGCAATGTTGTATCAATGAATATCTAATTTATTAATAGTTTAGAATTAATGCGTGAATTTAAGCATAAAATATTGATTAATAAAACTCAAATTTTATGAATAATATAATTCATATTTTTGTACGTACAAATAGCGCCAATATAATTACAAAAAAAATCGTATTCTTGTCTAATCTTATTGAGCGCTATTTATATTTATAAAAGTAAAAAAAAAATAAAATAAAACAAAAACGACAAAAAAAATTAAATTTGTAAAATGCATTATCTTTACTTAGAGTGAGAATTCTCCGAATTAAGTTTTCTGCTCGCCTTAGATATACTGATTATATTATCAATTTTGCGTATTACTTTTTTAATGTAGCTTTTTATGCTATTACATCCGTACATGTATTCTATCAGTCTAGGGCTAAGTGAATCGCTTGACGATGAACCTTACTTGTTGAAATTAACTTGTTTAATAAATCAAATATTCAGATTAAGAAACAAAGAAATTTTCATGAGATAAAATCGTAGAATGATAAATATAAAATAAATGAATTATGTTGTTTTATTTCTTCTGTTTCAAACGTTTTTCAATACCAAGCAGCCAACAACTAGCATTAACAATATAACGAGCTGTGCCTGGTGAATCCCATTTTCTATACAGCTTAGTAAAGCCACAATCTAAACATAATCGTCCTTCTATCGATGTTGCTGGCGGATCATATACGACAATACTGCTATTTCCATCAGTTGCAGTTGCTATTATGGTAAATTTTGTGCGACTTGCTGGTGCTGAATAGATGAGATGACAGATGGTGATACCCTCATATAAATTTTCTATTCCCGTAAAAATATCATGTTGACCAAAATGTCCTGTTTGTTGATGGCCATTTTCTTTGTATACCAATGTTTTATCACCGTAGTAATCACCTTCGACAGTTATGCCAAATTTTGTGCTGAGAAATTCAGATACATGAAACACGTATGGTGTATTATCAGCAAATAAGAAAATAGCTCCTCCAGACGAATGATATGTTATTAGAGCTGAGATGAATAATGGGTTTTGTATTTGATTTGTACTATTAATCCATACGATTTGATGACTATTCGAGGCCATTTCTGCTATACATTCATTTTCTGTTTTCACATGTTTCACCTGAAATTCTTTAACTTTTAATGCATCAATTGGTACTTTCATAGCTATATCATTGAATTCCGAATCTATATAAAATTGTGCAATTAAAATACTATATTCACTAAATGCACGATCTCGACCTAAATTATAAATTCTTCCTATTGGATTATGATATTGATCATAGCCACTTGCATCGGTAATACTACTACTACCTGCTACCTCTGTATAGAAGGTGGTCAGTAAACCTTTACGATCAGATTCTTCATTTTTAAATGACCCTACATGAGAAGATTGTTCATTCAATGCGTATGAGGACTTCTTTGCACGTGACTGTTCGTGAAATCTTGTTTGTTGAGCAGTATGATCAGACCGTGACGAATGAAAATGATCCTGTTGAGATTGATTTTGAGGATTTCTTGATTCAAAATTTGTTTTTGCCTGTGATATTCCTATAATTATTATAGAATAATGTACTTCTCTATTTGCCAATTCATTTTTACCTTTTGGAATATTTTGATTTACTGTCAGTGTATTGATTTTTTCGCCGTGAAAATATTTTTTTCGATGTTCGGAAGTCGAATTACGACACTGCTGTTGATTCCAACAAGGAATTAAATAATTCGGTAAACCAGCATGTCGATAATAAAAACGATGAGCAGGATCGGTCAAGTTAGAACAATTTATATCACATTTGCATTGAGGTACATCGTGTTTATTATGCGTAAATTGTATACTATGAGGCACATCATGAATATTTCGACATAATTCAGAAAAACGACACGGATGTGAATAAGTTTGATTATGATTTAAGGATTTTTGCGGTGAATATTGATCAAGGCAATAAATCGAATCTTTACATGGTATTAGATGTTCCATTCGTTAATGTTCTTCTTTTTGTCCGTTTTTCTTTCCTTCTGATTGCTTTTATGTCACAGTCAAAGTCTTCCTATAAAATTCCAGACTGGTTGAGATATTAAACCAGGTGATTTGTGAGGTATAATCTGAAAGGAATGCCGAAGTATATAGGGTAAAAATTTGAACCCCCTCCTCTCCCCTGCAGATCGTGACAGACAGCATCCAAATATCATCACAGGCCGTGACAGACACTCTGATATCGTGCCACCGACTGTACTGAGCGTTCTTGAAACATGAGTAAAGACAGTATATCAAGAACGTTTTATCATAATGTGTGAAGTACGCCCTGATTGCAGTCATGGAAGCATAAGTAAAATGATGTTTTATAAATGTGATATAGAATACCTAAATTAAAAGAAACTCTTTTTGAATTCCAAAAACAGCTATATCGTGTTTCACATTTTAATCCTGCAGGGATTTCGCTAACAGCTTTCTTGTGGCCATCACTATTTTCATATCCTTCCGATGCGACATCAATGCTTGCTGGATGGTTCGAAGAATTTTTACTCCTCACAACACTTCTATTCGTATATTGGGTGTGGGTGTGGGTGTGGGCGTGGGGTATGGATGTGGGATGTGGGTGTGGCTGTAGGATAGCACGAAGCGAAAAACAACACCCATCCCCACAACCACACCCACACCCACCCACACTCACATCCATACCTAAAAGAGCGCCCTTGAAAACCTATATTCCCGCAGTTTTCACGCAATAGAAATGTTCAAAAGTGAACTTCGAAAGCATGCAATTTCATGTCGTGGTAGTAACACTGATTGCCATCCGACTACAGAATACAGTACCTCAAGGTTTCCTTTCAATATGTTTGATTGGCCTAAAAATCTAGGAGAATAGGTTTTCAAGGGCGTACTTTTAGATGAGCTATGTCTCCACTTTGAAATCAAAACTAAACTTTTCAGGTTTCTGAAAATTTTACCCAAAGTAGCTCATGCATAAACTCTAAAAGGTTTTGTTTGGGTCAAAGTAATAAAGCAAATGTTCTGAAAATTGTTGCTAATAGCTATGGGTCAGTAGTACTTAGTTTCAAAGTGCGAGCTCATCAGTCGCTCATAAGCGATAGAAAATCCTGGTCACAATGTAGAGGGTATATCTAGGACCTATGAAATACCTCTATACTGCTTAACACGCCAAAAAGTGGTTTTGATTGTGCCAATATGTAGGGTATCTACGATAGTATATATCCACAAGATCTCATCACTAAGAACATTGCTGTTAAAAAATGATGAAATATACAATGGATGGATAGTGCATTAGATATCGTCATTTTTTACATGAAGGTGCCTCTATTATGATTTTCGTAACTCACCAGGGGAGCGATTCTACAAGCTGAAATTGTTGGCTTTTTCACATCTCACCTGGGGCTACATATAGGCAAAATTTCATTGAAATTCGTGATATCAATTGAGCACATGTTTCATATTTTGGTCGTTTCTTTCGTGCAATGCCTCTTAGATAGATATATAAACGCTCCATCAGTTGGTGACAGTTTTTTTTTGTTAATTGGAAATCTTTTTGTATAAAAAATAATTACGATGCGACCTATTTCACTTTACATTAAAGAGTATGAAAAATAGAGTTGAGAAATATTTCTTGATAAGGACATTTCTAAAAGATAAGTTCAACTGTGCACAGGTGTATGTGCTAATCAAGCCACTGAGTATTAGTCCTTGATTTGAATAAGTATTTACTTATTTATCAAACAGTTATGTATACTTTTTCGGTAAAAAGAACGAGAGGTTAGGAATATAAAAACGTTTCTTTTTGTCTTCCGTTTTTTTATGTCAGTTTTATTCTATTTTTTGACTACAATAAAAAAAGAAGTCATTGAAAAGCTATAATAATAGTGTTAGTATAAAGTGAAGGTCATGTAAACCTTGTTTTACATAAAAAAGATAAGACTATTTAATACCTCACCTAGAGCGAGAAAGAAAAAAAAATATTTTTTATATTTTTTCATTGTTCTTATCTTTATCCTATATATAAATATGAAGTGTAATTAATATATGAAGACAATGTAGCTTTGAAAATAATTATGTATTTGTCTTTTTTGTATTTTATTTAGTTCAAAACTTTTTCATACACCAAAACTATGTCGAAAACAAATATTGCTGAGCAGACTGCTGCGCCAGTTGTCAGTGAAGCACCAACAGTTATAGAACGATGGGAACGAGATTTTTCACAGACGAAAACTGAGGGTGTCACATATGATTACATTATTGTTGGTTCTGGCTCAGCAGGTGCTGTCATGGCTAATCGTCTGTCGGAGCAACGTGATAAACGTGTTCTTCTAGTTGAAGCCGGATGCGTCGATACACACAGCGACATACATATGCCAGCTGCTTGGTGAGTAAAAGCTCTATAATGGTAAAATAATTATAACATCAAACACAGTCATAATTTCGAGTAAAATATTACTGAAGAAAAGTTTTCAAGTTAAAAGAAAAAAATGATTAGAAAAGTCAACTTCAAGAAATAGAGTTAGCAAGACTGCACAAACGTTCGTGCACTTCTTTCAATTGGCGACATTTTGTGACTTACAGAGAAAAACATTTTTTTCCTTTCTAGTGGTAATCTGCAGCGTATTGATATTGATTGGCAATATAAGACTACACCTCAACTTTATTCACACTTCGTCTGCATGAATCAACAAAGTAATTGGCCGCGTGGTAAAGTTTTAGGAGGTTGTTCATCTATAAACTATATGCAATATGTTCGTTGCGATCCACACGACTACGATAATTGGCAATTACCACAATGGTCCTATGAAGAAATGTTGAAATATTTTAAAAAATTAGAACGTGCTGATCCGAATACAATTCAAAGAAATGAAAAGTTTCGTAATCATGATGACGACAAGGGAATGATGGATGTAACACTATTTCAAGAAGCAAATCCAATAAATCGAATGTTTATTGAAGCAATGGAAAAGAATGGATTTCATGAAACTCAAGACTATAATGCTGAAGAAAGTCTTAATAAATGTGTATCAATATCACAAGTTTCAACAAAAGAAGGCAAGCGTTGGTCCACAGCAAGTGGTTATCTTTTGAAAGCAGCAAAACGAGAAAATTTAGCTATTCTCGTAGATGCACATACTTCTCGAGTAGAATTTGATGAGAATAAGCAAGTTACCGGTAAGTGACGCATTAAAAGTTTCTTTTTATTCAATTTTATAAAAATTTTCTACATCGAACATTTGAGTTATTTTGGAAAGTATTGTCTGTGGTCAGTTTTTCTTTTTGGTCAATCAACTCATAGTTTCCATTTCAAAATCAAATGTTTTCAATTTTTGTTTGAATGATTCTCCATGGGCTCAAAGTAATCGAGTTCTGAAATTCCATCATCTCTCTTCAAGAAACCTATTAGTCGATACTTCGACAATATTGAGATAAAATTTCTATGTCAGTTTTAGCCTAAAACCAAATAGCAGAATTTTATTCAGTATTGCGATTTAATTCAAGTTCAAATCTTTATTTTAGCGATCACGAATCAATAATTTTAAATCGATAGTCTCTGGAAAGATAATATAATTCGCCAACACAGCATGCCAAGTAGAAATCTCGATTTTATGTACATCGAAAGAAAACAATTTGTTCTAATGATTTGTCTTATTGAAAGTCTCAATCAGTATAAAAAATAGATCTACAATGTTGTTTCGCAAAATACGTAACCAGAAATTATGTATTCAATTAATTTCAATGCTCCCTGTTTTGTCTTTTGAATAATGAAAACTGCAAATCTCTTTGATATTTCTTTCAAAAGATATTCGAGAGCATTTTATTTTGAATAGAGCTATATTAGTAATGTTCTGTGTTGTAACGTTTTTTCCGTATGACATCCAACGCAAATGATGTTTCAAAAAAAGTACAACGACTTTCCACTTTTGGTGTTATTGAATATTGTTTTTAAATGAAATATTCTTCTTAATTTTAGGTGTTATTGTGAAACGAAGTAGCTCATTGGATAAAGAAGAATTTATCAAAGGTAAAGAAGTTATACTATCAGCTGGTGCGGTTGGAAGCCCTCATATACTTCTTCTCTCTGGGGTCGGCCCTCGAGACGAATTACAAAAACACGACATACCAGTAATTGTTGATTTGCCTGGTGTCGGCAAAAATTTACAAGATCATGTGTTCACGTTAATGATCTTTCTGACTTCAATACCAACACTTTCACCTAGTGATGTGACACCCGAAAACTTAGCAACATGGTCAAAACAAGGAAAAGGCCCTTTAACATCATGTGTTTCTGAAACACTGGCATGGGATCAATTTAATGGTGATATTAAGTCATGTCTAAACTCAATTTATTTTTCTTTGCTTTTCTAGATGAGGCAAACGTACCTAATCTTCAAGTACATATTCTTCCGATAACAACTGACTGTGAACTATTTAAGAATTTTAACTTCAAACCGGAAGTTTATGAGAACTATTATAAACCATATGTTAGCGATGGATCCCAATGGAGTGTATTTTACTTTCCTACACTTCTACATCCAAAATCAAAAGGTGAAATTACACTTGCAAGTCGTGATCCCCTCGCACATCCCATAATTGATCCACATTATTTGGAAGACAAAGAAGATGTTCGTATATTGATTGAAGGATGTAAACAAGCTGAGAAGCTTTGTCAAACCGAACCACTGAAAGGAAAACTCAGATCGCTAGCAAAAGAAATGAATGGGAATGAATCAATAGAAAACGAAGATCAATTTTGGGAATCGTTTGTTCGGAAATATACACTTACACTGTATCATCCAATAGGTACGTGTAAAATGGGAATAGAAGAAGATCCAATGACAGTTGTAACACCTGATACACGAGTAAAAGGTGTAAGAGGTCTACGTGTGGTTGATGGAAGTATTATGCCAACTCTTGTTTCCGGCAATACAAATATTCCTATAGTTGCCATGGCGGAAAGAGCTTCCGATTTAATTAAGAACAATGCTTAAAAAATATCTGCTAACTTTTAATGCTATAAAATAAACTTAATTAGTTTTAAAGAATCGATAATTTTCAATAAAACCTTATCTGTCGAAATTTGCATTGAGGGGGATACTAAATCAATTGAAAACAGACCAATCTATCTCTTAACGAAAAGACAAATCAATCTGCTAATCTCAACTTTTGCTTTTGAGCAAAGGATATAGTTGACAAAACAAATAAAATAATTTATAATTTTGCTTTGATTGAAAGGACGAGGAGCGTTTTATGCGAAAATCGGTCCAATTAGAAAGCATCATCAAATCAGCCTCAAAATTTCGCCACAGATACACTACAGTATAAATAGTCATCCATATAAATTTCAGCTTGATCCGTCAAACTTTTCCTGGATCTCACTAATACACAATATTGCTATTTTCCTCACTGTATTGACAGAGAGGGAGAGAACAGAACTTCGCACTTGAGAGAGCATGCATGTGTACTGTGAGAGCTACGTCATATACCAGTGGTCAGAGAATTAAATTCTACACCGAATAGTGTGCTTCGCTAAAGTTAGATATCAAGTACACCATATGAACATTGCAACCACCACATAATTAATGGCATATCTTAGAATATTGTAAACCTTTATTCTCCATCATTTCATTCAGACCCGGAGCCATTTTTACACTGTCAAGAGGGATCATCAAGTAGTACAAAGCTGCCAAGACACGAGGCTGCAAAGTCTGCCGTCGATCCATTATAAAGGACACACTGGCGAAAAAATGATGAAAATTGGCTTACGATAAATCTTGGGGGCTTCTAATCCTCGGTATTTGATTAAGGCTATGAAGGATCTGTTGTATTGTGAAAATTAATGTTAAACAGCGAATATATATACCTTAAACGCCACATCTTAGCTAACTTTGGAATTTTTGCGTGTCGCGGAGGAAGGTGAAAAATATTTCTAGGCAATTCAGTTGTGTTTATGTTTGGGTGAATACTGCTTTGCTTATACTTTGGGTGGCTTGAGCTTTTTGGCATCTAAGTTGCCCCAGAAATGGTTTGGTATTGTAATATTTGAGAAGGGTGGGGGTGGGGGTGGGGGTGCTGATGTGCATGAAGAAAACAATAGCACTCAAACCTACACCCATCCACACCCACACCCTCAGGAGAATCGGTGAAAGAAACGAGGCATTTCAATAACATAGATTGTCCTAAAATCATTTGCGTAATAGTTCCGTTCTTAGTAAGAATCACTTTTTAGTTTAAAATAAAATTGTTCGCTGCAATTCTATGGATTATATCAAATTGATGATCTTTTTTTTATCTAGGCACATTGAACAAATTGTTGTTGAATACTTCGACTCATTCGTTATTTTTTTTTGATTTAGTCACTGACTAATTGATGTGTCGAAATTATACAAGTCAGAGAAATAGAGGGAAACCATTTTAATCCGAGCGTGCTATTTACATTCTCAAGTCATGAAAACATGTAATAATAATTAATACAAATGTAAATCGGATCATTTTGAAACAATATCAAAATTTCAATTCATACTAAATATTTAAATCAATCTGATGATGAAAAATCGATATCATTTCAGAGATTATTTGTAGAAATATTTCCTTCTAGAAAATTCATTCTCTCGAGATATAGTGAGAAGAAGAAGTAACAAATGGGAATCTTTTTAATATTAGAATTTCATCATGGAAGAGTGGACTGAAATTATGATCCCCACCTCCCCCCCAAAAGATTTCGCTTTCTGATATATTGACATTACTAACAATAGAAAATTATCATTTTTTTGGTTATCAAATTAAAGCCTAATTTTGAGTTCTCAAGCGAAATTCATAACTAAAATGCAGTTCTTCATATGAAAAGAAACGAAAATTCTAACTCCTGGATATCCTTCGTTTCTTGAGATATTCAAAGAAGCAATCAGAAAAAAACAATTAGATTTTCTATTAATGAAAAGCAGTGAAAGTTTTCACCGCCGGCGAAAATGAACGGTTTGGTGAAATTTCTAGAACAGAAAACAATAAGGATACTTTTTTGCTTATCCGAAAATGAATTTTTTAATTTTCTCTATTCGAAACTAAAATCCATGCCAGAGGTAGAAATTCTTCAATTGAAAAAAGGCAATAGTTCTTACCAATCGAAATCGTTTGTATTGCGACTAATTTAGGCTAAAAATCTGATAAGGTTCTTAAAATAATTCGTTTCGAAATTAAAATGTAACTTCTGCAATTGAGATAAAATTCATAAAAGAAGCAGAATTTGTACATGTGAAAGGTATTGAAATTCTCAACTGTTAAAACGATTTCTTGTGCACAATGTTCAGTGAATAAAACCAAAAGTTATCTCCTAATATTGTTTACAATAAAAAAGTTATTTTTCTTTTGAAATAAGGAGCTGAATTCCAAAAGTAATGCACGATTTCAAGATATGAATGAATATGACCGGAGTTTCTCCGTTGTGAAAATTTTACCTTCTGCAAGATATTCAGAGAAGAGAACTCGACTTCCGCTGTATGAAAAAGAGTGCCTATTCTCACAACTAAAACATCCTTCTTTTTGCATGATATTGACAAGTACGACAGGAAACTTTGTCATTTTGTTAATTTTCAGGACGAAAACTTTAATATTTAACGTCGAATTGTTCAGTCCTGTGCTGTACTCCCATGAAATGATACAAAACGGTCTGCTCTATCTATTGAAATCATTACTTTCTTAAGATATCGTTATTAGGATTGTGGAAATCGCAGTACTTTTTTGAATATTCGAACGAGTAACATTATCTTGTAGTTTTTAATTGAACATGATTCCAGTACTAAAATTCCATGATTTGTGATAGACTATGGAATTTCACTGGTAGACAATCTCAAGATCATAAGATATTAACACCAAATACAAGAAAAAAATATCGTCATTTTTAATTGTTACACTGAAAAATGCATTTTCTGATCAAGAGTTAAAATTCATAACAGCATCAAAATTAAATGAAAAAATCCGATTAGGTAAAGATAATAAATGAAAACTCTCTTGCTCATGAGCTATTCTCATTTCACATAAACACAAACCAGGATTCTTTAATTTCCAAGCCGAAAATGATATATTTTTTAATTTAAAACTGAAATATCATATTACTAATTAGTTTAGAAGACTAATTATTTGTTGTGTGCTTGTGTATGGAAGACGCCCAAAAAATTGTCTTTTTCACAATTCATGTCATTCGGTTACTTGAGACGTAGCAACAGAAAAATCAATGAATGATATTGTTCACGCGACATTTTGCTTAATGGTTATTCTCCTTCACAATAGATGTTCAACTTAGCACGATCGATTTGAAGTAAAGTTTTTAGATATGAATTGTCACATTGAGAAATGCTTTCGATAAGTGTAGATAGTGGTGTGGTCACTCTACGTATATATGAACACTCTCACCCTCTACTAATATTATTTCATATTTAAAAGCACTTCTGATTGAATGTCAACATTAAATTAGATACAATCAGCTACATATCCAGTTTATGTACACTGTGGTCTTCAGCAGACATTCTGCTTGATGTGCACAATACGCAATTAAATTTGAAGGGAGAGAATGAGTAAACTACACATATAGTTGAGTTTTTATTGTTTTCGCCTCCTTATTCATGTTTATCTATTGATTAACTATTCCATTTCATGAGTGGCTCGGCTATGGCCTGATAAAATAGAACGTTTAATTGTTGAGTTTTGTAAGACTCTAAATGATTCACTAGACATTTCATAGAAAATCCATCTAATTTCTTTGTCACGTCAAAAATCGATGTTGTTGCTCAATGTAATTTAAAGATTTTCAAATTTAGAAGAGTCAAATTCATTTTCCATAAAATTTTATTGAATCATTTCGAGTTACACGAAGCTCGAAACTCAAACATGCACTTTCATCAGACCATAGACGAAAGTAAAGAATGAGAACGATGAAACTGTATCAATTAATTGTTGACTGATGTACGTTAGAAAATTTTCATGGAAACGTTAACCAATCTATACTTTCAAAAGCAATCATTTTAAAATCCTTTCAGGATCATTGCTCACAGTCATTATTCATGTCGAAAAGCTATATTTAACAATGAATCATTACTTTTCTTTTTAAACAAAACTAACAATACAGGTTTTGTATTTATGACTTTGCACGTGATCGTAAGACAATGCACACAAAAATCTCTTTATTTCAATTAGACGTATGGTGTAATATAAACTAGTCTGTAATCATTAAAGTATTTTAGAGTTTGTTTGGCAGGAAAATTGAAAAAATAAATCATTGTTTGCGATATTGAACTCAGTACGTGACGGTGTCATATTTTCTCTAATGAAAAATATTCTTTTGTTTTTGTCTAGAACGATTCTTGAAGAATTTAAACAGAACAAGAAAAAGAAAAATTTCAAATATAATGATTCGTTCGCTATGACAATGATATATGCTATTCTTTATTGAATAGTTGATTCAAAGCAGAAAGGAATTATTATGATATCTTCTCTCTATCGTCAGCCATCGATATCTTATAAGAAGAGAACAATCATACCGAACGAAAAAAACTACTTTATAAAGCAATAATGCACAATTGATAGAGGCAGGAAAGTATGATAATAATTGATCATTGTAAGGACAATGATGAATTTTTCATACATCAATACGTCTCACACTTAACAATTTGTTTTCTCTGAACATATTTCATCTACGAAAGTGATAAGATGATTCTTGAATTATTAGCCAACGAAAATATTACTGAATTTATTCGAATACTTGGATGGTGTTGATCTATTTCGTGCTTTTTTGGACTTAATTCTCGCTTTGGGTGTGGGTGTAGATCTTCTACTCGATGACATCTACCCACACCCACACCCACCCACTCACACCCACACTCACCCACACCCACACCCACATCCATCCGCACCCAAATTCGATGAAAAATAAACTTTTTAGTATATCATGAAGTAAAATATACTTCAGTCAATGTAATTAGAAGCCCAGAAGCATGTGCTCTATTTTTGGTCATAGTCTTTATATTCTTTTTAGCTATCAATCTATTGTCACTATACATTAATGGACGCAAAAATTCAAAAACGATGTTGAGTTAGATTCGACTCATTGATGATCACTGAATATGAATGTGGATGCTTTCTACGCCACATAAAACTGGCACTGACAATGGAGGTGTTTCAAGTGATAAGCGAAAAACCAGGATTTATTAGCATCAAATGAAAGCTCTCAGTACCAAACTATCAGGGTTAAAATATTAGCGGCCCTTGGCTTGCCTAGAGAAAGATATTTAGAATTTAAGTTTAGGTATAAAAATGAATCAGGAAAGG
>CAJNOP010001379.1:0-34037 GCA_905250075.1 Rotaria sp. Silwood1
GATCGAACGCACTAGTACTTATAAGATATACGCATTGTCCTAGAGCACTTGTTCTCGTTAAACATATTAAAATAGATACAAAATGTGATTAAATATCTGATAATAATAGTATGTCCTATGTCAGACTAAATTGGACGCGTATAATTACCAAATGAGTAATGTCAGCAAAAACACCCATGAGACTATAATGTATAGAATACTTATACCGTAATATGCAAGCATTATTTTCAAGATGAGTCAGCAAGAAAAATTCATATGTGATAATACTACTTTATTTTCAGTTTTCTCAAGAACAGACTTGACATTAGATAAAGTTTGTAGAAACTTTGAAACAGTAGGATTGAATCTAATCGTTGTGAATAAATATGATCTCCGCAATATTCTTTAGAAACCACAGTTGTCTAGGTTGCCAGAGAAAAACAGCAGATGCAAAGAATTCATCAATTATTTCTTGAAAATAGTAAAGTTATCGATGTAATTGAAAATATAATTATGAAACGTTTTAATAATCATCTCGTTTTCTTATTAAAATATAAACAATTAACATTAAAAAATTTAAAGAAATGATTCATGTAGATTTTTAAAAAATTTTCTTAATCTCTAAAACTATTTTCGACCGTCGAAGATTTTTTAAAAACCAAACATCTAGTTTTATGTCACGGTCCTGTCAGGAAGCTTTAGCAGCTATTCTGGATATCGGCTAAAGCTCGTGAGGTTCGAAATTTTCGTATGCAAACCCAATCAAATTCAAATGCGAATCGGACAGTTGTTCTGAAGATACAAGATGTAGTTTTCGGCTTTTTATATATGCAGTGGCTAGCACACCCTATACATATCTCAGACAACTAGAATTCATCGGATCTAAATTTCTCAAAGTTAGGACTAACCTGGAAGAGTGTAACAACTGTAGCAATCTTGTATTTAGTCCACATTCAAATCACAATTATAGATTTAGCTTTGATAATTATGAAATGTAAAAGTGAAAAATGCAGCAATGATGAACGAGCATCGAAATTAATACATATTTACGTTGTTAGATAATAGAAAGAATACCAAAAGTGTTTATTATGGTATGAAGAAATTGAAAACAATGCTGACTTTCTTCGATATTTATAAACATAGCTTTTTTTACCTCTCTTTTTTCAAGAATTTGATTTCTCATGTTGATTCATATTATGATAACATTGTTTTAAAATAAAATGAAAGTAAAAAACACTCTTGTACAGAAAAGAAGAAACATTTAATTTTTCTTTACCTCCATATATTCTATCAAAGTGCTATGATATACACTTCTATTTTCCATTACTAAAGAAAGAATTTACTCTAATATCAATCAAGTCTATATTGTCATCATAAAGTAAGTTTTTGTTTCAACTTATTTACAATGAACAGTGACTAAAAATTTTTGTTTTCGATCGATTAAATCCTAGTTATATTTGAATTATATTATAACAAAAAAGAAAATTTATATTTTCTACATTCTTTTTAAATATATCTCGTCCTTATTACTTGACGAATTCATTCATTAAAAGAAATATCTTTCAACATAAATATTCTCAAATTGATATTATTAATTTTTTATTTTATTACATAATAATAATCGTATAAAATTATCATTATTTTATGCAGAATACTATATCGAGAAATTTGTTAAATATTTTTTGAATACTACTTCAAGAAACAAAATGACACAAAACGGTCAAAAGATAAGAAACATATAAGAAAAATAATCACAATGCAATAAAAACCAATCTTTTTTTCATCATGATATATAACGTCGCACCATCGACAGCGACTCTTATCGTAAAACATGTGCTTCATGTATATGATCGAACATATGACTCATACTGTATAACATCAGTTGAATACATAGGTAGATGAAAAAACAACACGTAAAAAAGTCATATACATATGTGCGTTTGAATATATATGCTTGAATGATCGTTTCATTCATCATGGGCGTATTCAAATAAAAACAATAGCGATTATGTTAAAAATTACATGATCTTACACAATGTTGATTTTCTTTGTTAAAGGTAAATATTTTAATATTAGAATTTTATAACAATCTTATGGTAAATACAAAATTCAATGTATTCATATGAATATTTTACTATTAATAGTTTAATTTTTATATTAATATAAAGTATATATTTCAAATAATATATACTTACGATGAAAAATTTCTAACTGTCAAATTGCTTTTAAATCAGGATTATGCGTTTAATGTAGATGTTAACGAACTATGAATATCCTGAAAACAGTTCATTGCTGCGGTGATAATATACTTTTGCCATAATTTTTAGTACAATACTGTACTTATCTTTCTTAGGAAAATTAAGTTTTGAATTTTAACTTGAACTTTTGCATAGAGAAAGATCTTTATAAGAATAAATTATTGTAAAAGTTTTAGTTTTTTCGATTGCACTTATTTTGATACAAGGAACATCGAAATTAGTAGTTGTATATGATTGGTATGAAGAACATGCTTTTATTATAGGTATATTTTAGGATAGAATCAATCAAAATTCGAAACTTAATTTTCCTAAGAAGGATGAGTACAGTCTTATACTAAAAATTACAATACTTTAGCAATAGTAAATTATGAACCTGAATTACTTTCAGTGTGTTGACAGCTCATTAGAACTTACATGATGCACATAATCTCGATTATACATGTGCAAGTAACAAATTTTTTTTTAATGTCGATCTCGGTAACTTAGTGATTCTGATTTGTTTCTCGTACTCTATATTTTACTTTTAATACTTAAAAATATTCTCTTATTACTTTATTTTATTTTAGTTATCATGTTGATCTGATATTAATTACAATAGATTAATAAATATCTATATGTTTATTTTAGGTATTTAAAAATTTATACGAATGACTTCGACTCAGTCATCATCATCTTCTCTTATACAATCACAAGTAAACACACATATTCAATTCTCTATTTGGCATACATTTAAACATCATATTCCACGTTTTCTCACAACAATTCTTGTTGATGTTATTCTTCCACTTGTTATCTATTTTGTTCTTCAAAAATATATAAAACCTGTTTATGCATTATTAGTTGCTGGTACTCCACCATTTATTATGGTTATTTTTAAAGCTATTTCATCTCGAACATTTGATGCACTTGGTTTTCTTGTTTTTATTGGTTTTATTATTTCAGGTATTGTAGCTATTATAACACATAATCCAATTATACTTCTATTAGAAAAATCTCTTGTTACTGGTATTGTTTCAATTATTTTTGCAATAACATTAATACCATTTCATTGTTGTCATGAAAATTGTCGTTTACGTCCATTAGGTTATTATTTTTATCAAGATTTAATTCCAATAAATCGAGAACAAATTGGATTACCTGAAAATTTATTTATTAATAATCAAGAATCAATTGATGAACAATATTCTGAAAATGAAAATGAAATTCTTATACATAAATCATCAAATAAACAAGAAGTAGCTCAAGTATATGAATGGATATATATAAATTGTTCATCATTTCGTATAGCATGTTATTTTATAACAAGTACTTGGGCTGTAGGATTACTTTCAGAATTTCTTTCTCGATTAATTCTTATTTTAGTTCATTTATCAATTAATAAATTAGTTATTTATGGAAATGTTATACTTAGTACAATAACAGTAATATGTATTTTAATAACAATTATTTGTGTAACTCGAGAACGAAAACAAACAATAATATTAATTGAACAATGGAAACAAGAACATTTGAATATACAATAATTATTTGACAAGTAAAATAAAGAAACTTGTAGAAAAAAAAAATTTTTTTTTTTTTTGATTAATTCACAATAATAAAAAATGCATTTGTACTTTTGCTTTGATGCAATAAGAATTAACAAAAACAAAAAAAAACATTTGTTCAGTGATTTTTCATTCATGTATAATTACTTGATATGTCATTGATGCATATAGATACAAGAATAATAAATAAGTAAAGAGAAAAATATTGCTACTAACTTTTTAAAATTTCACTTTCAAAAGTCGATCTTCGGTCAAAGAAATTTAAATTGAATGAAATTTTCAGGATATGTTAGAACTGTTGTGGAAAAATTATTGTAATATTCTTAGCTGCATTATATGACGTTTTTTGCGAAATATTCAACAAAAAAAAGAGTTTGAAAGAAAAAAGAATAAAAGTAGAACTACTCTAAAATGTCTGATGAAAAAAGTGTAAACAGATGAAAAACGAAATAAATTTCCTTCTTTGTTATTTGAAGACATCATATCTTTCAAGAGAGCGATGACTAAATATGTGTGAGACTAACTTTTTTTGATAAAAATTATCTAATAAAACATATAAATCAGAACATAATTCACGAGAAATGACTCGAAAAGGTACTAGTTATCGACTAAATGAATAAAAAATAAAAATGTATTAAAAAATTATTTTAGATGCAATACGAATAAATTCTACAATAATTTTCTCTGGATCGGAATCGAGCGCAAAAAAAAAATCTTGACTCCGTACATCTCTCGTAATATCGTCAAAAATTTTCTTAAACAATGAGATCCATAAAAAGAAAAATTCATGCAAGTTATAAAAGATCAAACAACAGACTATCCTCTTATGCATTTATCTTAATTTCGATAATTCTAATAAAAATTGACTTTTGGTTTTTTGAGCGGAGACTTTACAAAAAGGAGTGGGTCTGCTTACAATTCTGGTCTTACTTTGTCTGAAAGTATCTCGGACAAAGTCTCAAAGGTTTTTTTAACCTTTTTGAAAAATATTAAGCTCTCAATTTTTATTTGAATGTTGATTCTTTATACTCTCACAAAGAAATGATGTGATTCAAAAGAAGAAATATCCTCAAGTGATTCTTTTGTCCTAACAATGCCCATGAATATCATACAGAGAATGTAGTGTATGAACACAATTTTTCTTTTTTTTTGCTTAAACAGAATCCATACATTGTCATCAATCGAATAATAACTAAAGCGCGATGTCCTTCACTAAATAATCGTAAATGAGTCAAACGAAAAAAAACAAAAGTGTATTTACGAAGTCATACAAAGGACGAGTTAATCTAAGTCAATATCTTTCGTTTTTCAAACGAAATTATATTCTACTAACGAGTCTATTGTACATTGTATTGATTTAACAATAGTGTTGTTTTAAATAAAATTAAACTCATTTTATCGTCTGTCATAAATGGGATATATTGACGTACTGTTGTGACATGTTAAACGAGTACTTCGATTGATTCTTTTTCTTTTTTTTTTTTTTTTTGGATGAAAGAAGAGAACAGCAAAACATTTGAGAGAGTAAATGAGGCATCTCACATGCAAGAAAAATAGTACGCATAAGAAAAAGAAAATAAAAGTTAACCAACCATCATTCATTACAATATATGACAATATTTATCGACATTCTTGCTCACAATAATCGTATGTACGTAGCTTGCATAATATATATTATAGCATTTCCGTCAATATAATATTCAAACGATCGACAAAAATGCAAAAGTCACCACAAGAGACGTCTCTACACCAATGTATGATGTTTTTTCTTTTTTTACATAAATAGTCACTGAAAACGACAAACATTATATGTGAGTGTCACAGATAATTTCTTTTATATAAGTAGACATCAAGAATTTTATTCTATAGTAATAGTTTATTGACTTGAAATTATTTGACATGAGATGTAATACATTTTAAATGATTGAAACATTAAGGATAGAAACTTTTTGTCTTATATCGTTTGTGAAACATAATTAATAATCAAATTCGAATTTTTATATAAAATTATATTCAATATTTTAATGTTATAGATTTTTTTTGTTTTTTATCACTCTTTAATTAGTTTCATATAGTTATGTGAGTCATTTTTATTAGTTATGACATCAAACGAAGTTAAAATCATGCGCGAACATAAATAATGACGTTGATAACTATCTAAAATCATTGTTTGTATTGTACACATAGAAATGTATGCGGTTTTCGCTTGTATTTTTCCTTCAAAGAAAAAAACAAAAACTAACAGACCAAAACCTGTCATCATACAAAAAATATTGTCGTGACTCATTATTTATCATGATAATTACTAATGATTGCAATACTGTTTATTATATATTAATATACCGTCATCAATTATGTAGTTCCTTATTTTGTTTTTGAGTAGAAAAAAAAATTATACAAAATCAACATATGTCAGTGGGAAGATTGTAATTTTTGACAAAAAGAAAACCTATGTTAATTTTGTTTTTAATTTGGTGTAAAACTACGTTTCCAGTTTTCGTTAAGAGAATATAGAAGTCGTACTTATTATTTTTCAGTAGACAGTTGACTTCTATTTTTACTATTTGTATTCGTTATAAGCTAGAATGGCCTCTTTTGTGTCAACATTATAAAAAAAAAATGACGTTCGAAAATATTTTGAAGCACAAATAATAAAAAATTCTTCACACGTTTTTTCATAGAAATCTAACGAAATAAAAGTTTAAAAATTTTTTTGTTTTTCTTTTTATATAGAAATACATTGTTTTTTTTTTTCAATGATTTCAACTCATGAATTATATTCTTCATCAGATCAACAGCTACAAATACCTCGAAGAAAAAAATTTTCTATTTGGCAAACATTTAAACATCATATTCCACATTTTCTTTTAACTATTCTTGTTGATATTATTCTTCCACTTATTACTTATTTTATTCTACAAAAATATATTAAACCTGTTTATGCATTATTAGCTGCTGGTACTCCACCACTTTTTATGGTTATTTTTAAAGCAATATGGTTTTGCACATTCGATGCTTTAGGTTTTATTGTCTTTGTTACATTTGCTATTTCTGGTATTGTAGCTATTATAACACGTAATCCAATTGTACTTCTATTAGAAAAATCTCTTGTTACTTTTATTCTTTCAATAATTTTTGCAATAACATTAATACCATTTCATTGTTGTCATTATCGTTGTCGTTTACGTCCACTTGCTTATTATATGTATAAAGATTTAGTTCCAACAAATCGAGAAGAAGTTGGATTACCTGAAAATATATTTCGTGATGAAGAAGAACAAATTAATAATCAATATAGACAACTTGAAGAAGAAGTATCACGAAAAATAATGTCAAATAAACAAGAAGTTACTCAAGTATATGAATGGTTATATAAAAATTGTTCATCATTTCGTATTTCATGTTATATGATAACAAGTATTTGGGCAATAGGATTACTTTTAGAATTTCTTGCTCGATTATTTCTTATTTTTATTCATTTACCAATTAATAAAATTGTTCTTTATGCACATATAATACTTAGTTCAATAACAATTTCATGTATCATATTAACAATTATATGTATAGCAATTGAACGAAAAAAAACATTATTACTTATTGAAAAATGGAATATACATGAACAAGGAAAAAAATTATCAGAAATAAATCGATTATTTGCTGCAATCAAACATCATTCAAATTCTGTTTTAAATATTGATACACAAAATATACTTTAATTTTTAGAAAATAAATTTTTTTTTTTTTTTTGTTAAAAATTGATTTCATATTACACCAAATGTTACTTGGCTTTATGAAAATCTCTGATCAACAAATTATATCTGAAAAAGAAATGACATTATCAACCTAGAAGTATAGAGTTCGAATTCAAGATAGATTTATCACATGAAATGGTTCTCTTATTAATTAGAATTGGACGTCTTCTCTATTAACAAACACAATTATTATCAGAATTTTTATGATCGATTTTAAAAACTAAAGCATTTTACTTCGATTGGAAATTGATTGCAGTTTGAACGATGATATTCAGAAATTAAATCTTCATCACTATTATAGATTGCACTAGAAAAATACTTTGTAAAAAGTCGTGCTCATTTTCGTTTCAACGAATGACTTGAATTTTTTTTTTTTTTATAAATTATACTGAAAGATTTGCACAGTGATTTTTATATAAATAATCCAACTTTTTGTTTTCTATAACTAATGGTATTTACAATTCTTTCGTATGTAATGATTTTTCAATACGAAGAAAAAAGCATTTTTAGTAATTTTTATTGCTATTACACAACTAAAGATGACATTTGAGATCAGAATCAAAAATTACATCGAATCAATCACATCCGAACATTGCGCATATCTGTTTGTAGAAGAAAAACGAAAATTTTTCAGAATTAGGAAAAAATCTGTGAATATGATAAAAAAATAAATTCATAACAAGCTAGAATTTATTATATCTGTCAACTAGTGACATCTATAAATCAAAGTGTATCGTATTTTTAAAAAATTATTTTATTAGAAATATCAACAGTAGTATTTACTCTAAATTCAATTTCCTAACTGGTGCAATGATATCATCTTATCAAATTCGACAAATGAGTCATAATAATATAAAGGAGAACTAAAATTATGAAATAAATAATAGTGTACGTGATTTTCTATACATCCAATCTATTCTTTTATTTCGAATTTTTATCCATTCTAACTTTTTTTGTTTTTGTACATCGTTCCTCTAAAAGACGAAAATCTAACAATAAAGAACCTGAACCTTCAAGTTCATCATCATCATCAGAAAATAATAATGACGAAGAAGAATTACATCAACATGAAAACATGCAAATAGATTTAGAAGCTAGCTCGTTTACTTATTGATAATGATTATTCAACAATTCTCTATTTTCTTGAACAATCATTTGGTAGCTCAATAAACCAAAAAAAAAATCTATTCTTGATTTAAATCAATCAACAATCTATATTGGTAGTATTTTTTTATTAACTATTAGATTCTACTCTAGATGAAACGAACGATAATGATGAAAGTTTAGTATTAGGTATATGTTTCAAAAATATTCTTCAAAGTAAGTTTCTTTTTTTTTTTTTGAAAAAAAGAAAACAAATTTGGACGAGTTGGGGTTTGAACCCAAGACTTTTCGCATGCAAAGCGAACACTCTACCGCTGAGTTACACGCCCATGGTAATCATATACGAAAAATTTCGTTTTCATTTGTTATTTTTCTTGTTCTTCGAAATAAGTTTATCATAAATTTCTTACAAAAATTAATTTTTCAATAGATAAACTTATATTTTAGATAAACTAATGGATAATGAAAATCATTTAATAGAAGATAAAACTGATGAAAATAAATCACAAGAAATTATCACATTTAAATCACTTGTAAGTCATTTTATTAAAGTATAAACTTCTAGATAAATAAATATTCAATCTCATGGTTCTTATCAAAGATAGTATTCGGTTGGGTTGAAATTCATATGAACAATACCCTAAGTCGAAGATTTCGGTCACCCGAACAGGGTGACAGTATTCCGGTTGGAGAATTTTTTGGATTTTTTCCCCGGTGACTTTCAGTCAACTTCCTTTCGTTTTCTGCAGAAATCACCGAAAATGTTCCGGCAACTTCCGATGTTTTCCTACAGAAATCCGCTCGTACTTCTCGATCTGGGACATTAACGTGTTATCCATTTGTGATGAAGCATTCCCTTGATGACTGTTTTATTCATAAAATGAATTCTAATTGAAATCGTTTTTTGTTTTGTTTTCTAAGGGTCTTAATGATGTATTATGTGAAGCATGTGAAAAACTTGGTTGGAAAACACCAACAAAAATTCAATGTGAAGCATTACCTGTTGCATTTCAAAGTATATTTTAATATATATATTTGTATTTTTTTTTTGTTTTATTTCAATTAAATTATAGATCGAGATATAATTGGTTTAGCTGAAACAGGTTCAGGAAAAACAGGTGCATTTGCATTACCAATACTTCAAGCATTATTAGCAACACCACAACGTCTTTTTGCACTTGTTTTAACACCAACACGTGAATTAGCTTATCAAATAAGTGAACAATTTGAAGCATTAGGTTCAAGTATTGGTGTTAAATGTGGTATGAGATCAAAAAACAAAAAAGGAAACAAATATTTTAATAATTTATTTATTTTTCATAGCGGTTATTGTTGGTGGTATGGATATGATGTCACAATCAATAGTATTAGCTAAAAAACCACATATTGTTATAGCAACACCTGGTCGACTTGTTGATCATTTAGAAAATACGAAAGGTTTTTCACTCCGTTCAATACGTTATTTAGTTATGGATGAAGCTGATCGTATATTAAATATGGATTTTGAAATTGATTTAGATAAAATTCTTAAAATTCTTTCATCATCATCAACACGTTCAACATATTTATATTCAGCAACAATGACAAAAAAAGTTGCTAAATTACAACGTGCTTCATTACATGATCCAATTAAAATTGAAGTATCAGATAAATATTCAACTGTTGAAAAATTACAACAAACATATTTATTTATACCAGCTAAATATAAAGATGTTTATCTTGTTTCAATATTAAATGATATGAATGGAAAATCTATTATTGTTTTTTCTTCAACATGTACAACAACATTAAGATTAGCATTATTAACTAGAAATTTAGGTTTTACAACTGTACCATTACATGGACAAATGAGTCAAGTAAGAGAAACAAAAAACAAAAAAGCGATTGTTTAACTAACGAGGGAACGTTTTCAACTGTCAAATCGCTTTTGAGTTCGACTCTTTGTGCATAAGATAGATCCCAATGAGGTATGAAAAATTCCAAAAGATTAAATCCCCTTAGATCTTCTGTCCAGAGTTACAGGTATTTTACTAGAATTTTAGCCTAGGGCATAGTATATACGAACAAATTGAATGACGATATTTTGATCTGAGATTTTACTCACAGACAGGTCTATTTATGAGCGGAATGTCCTGAAAATTTCAGCTCGAAAGAACGTTTCCTTCCCAAGATATTAAAGTACTCATATACGACAAAAGATGCTAAGATTTTCTGTTTTTTGGGACTTTAATATCTCGGAAAGGAAACGTTCTTTTGAGCTGAAATTTTCAGGACATTCCGCTCATAAATAGACCTGTCTGTGAGCAAAATCTTAGGTCGAAATACCATCATTCAATTTGTCGGTATATATCCTGAGCCATAGGCTAAAATGCCTGTAACTCTGGACAGAAGGCCTAACGGGATTTAATCTTTTGAGATTTTTCATACTTCATTGGGGTCTATCTTATGCACAAAGTCAAAAGAGATTTGACAGTTGAAAATGTTTCGAAATCTTCCCTTATCTATTCGTACTTCTGTAACCGTTAACAAAAAAAAAACAAAATCAATAGTATTACATTTCTAAATATTTTACTTCTATTTTAATTTACTATTCCTGGGTACTATCATTGATTAATGAAAAAGTTTTCACAAAGAATCAAAATTAAATATTTTTTGTTTTTCTATAGACAAAACGTCTTGGTGCATTAAATAAATTTAAAGGTAAAGCTCGATCAATTCTTATAGCTACTGATGTTGCTAGCCGGTAAAAATTTTTAAAATATCAAAAAAATATATTATAAAAATTAATTATTTCTAGAGGTTTGGATATTCCACATGTTGATATTGTTATTAATTATGATATTCCAACACATTCAAAAGATTATATACATCGTGTTGGTCGAACAGCTCGTGCTGGTCGTAGTGGTAAATCAATAACATTTGTAACACAATATGATATTGAATTATATCAACGTATTGAATATCTTATTGGTAAACAATTAACACAATATATTACACATGAAGATGAAGTTATGCTTTTATTAGAACGTGTTAATGAAGCTGATCGACAAGCTCGAATACAAATAAAAGAAATAGAAGATGAAAAAAAAGATCATCGACAAAAACGTAAAAAGAAAGATCAAAAAAATGATGATTTTTTAGATGAAATGAAATTATCAAATAAAAAACGAAAACATGAATATAATGATTCAGAAAATAGTTTTGGTGTTAAAAAACATTTCAAGAAAAAAAGAATAAATAAATAAATAAATATTTTTCGTTGTTTTTTTTTCTCTCACATTAAAAAAGAAATGTTTGAGAGATTTTGTTAAACACAAAAAATAAAAATAAAAATAAAAATTTTATTTTCATTTTATTCTGATAATATGATTATGATTTGATGATATAATACAATTGATTTTTGTTGGACAAACTTTCTAGAATAGTCTTTTGAGATCTAATCGGCATGAGAAACAACAAACAATTATGATGTTTTCTATGATACTGACTTCAATCAATGTTTATCATGCTTCTCTCAATCAAATATACACCCAAGATTTCGGCACTAACTTATTAAAGACTAATGAAAGTCAATCGCTTTCAAAGATCAAAGCTGTAGAGTGTGGATATAGCCTTTCGAATGTGGCAAAATTCGTTAGTGAATGAAACACTTTGAACCACTTCCATCTACTTCTCAAATATATCGAATATAATATTAGACTTAAATTCTTATTCAAGTGTCTTTGATCAACAGTATTTTACAAAATGACACAATACTAAACAAGTTTAATACAATTAATATAGATCAGTTCATCAGTTTTAACCTTGAATTGGTCTTGACAGATGAACAGTAGAATGTTGTGGTTCTTCCATTGATAAGGTCATTGGTGCTACTGGATTTCCATGAAATTTCAATTTTATAAGTATTTGTTTGATTTGTGGAGTAATAAATGCGATCACTATACTAACTATAAATACGGTTACTGTTGGACCCATAAATTGAATTCGATACATATAATAAGAACCTGAAAAAGGAAGATGAATATTAGTCATGATAGCAAATGCTAGATTTGGTAATCCGGGTAAAATTATAACAACAACAGTAAATAAAATACGACGAGTAACCATGAAATCACGATGAGCTCTTCTTCGTTTTCGTACTTCTGACAGTTGAGATGCCTGATAACGAATAAAATACACCAAACGAGCATAGATTAACAATAGATAAACAGGAGGTAAAAAGAAAATATTCATAATTGTATAAGAAAGTCCAAGAATATTTTCATATCGAATACCACAGTAATAATTTAATTCATGTAAAGAATAGAATGGTTCTGACCAAAAGTATGATGGAAGAATTAAAAGAAAATAAATAATCCATTGAAGTTGAATACAAATTAAATTGAATGAAAATCCCTAGAATTTCATTCTTAGATTTTTTCAATATCAATAAAAATAAAATTATGCATGAATAAAGAAAGAATAAAGTATGCATACCCGTAAAAATCTGTATTTGGTATATACAACTCTTGTTAATCGATAAAAAGCTTGAAGAACAAAGGTCATATAGAAACAACCAAATGTTTCATAAGTAAAAAACCCTAGAACTTGACATGCAATTGAATTTTTATCGATAAGAGTATTGGTTTCATATAAATCTGCTTTAAGAGCATTTATAGTCTGTAATAAAACCATGAGAGAAAATGCAAACATAGCTGCATATGTGTTTGTTGCCAGAAGAAGTGGAACATTTTTTTTTCGTCGTAGATGAATGAGCAAGATGAGAAGCAAAATGAAAGCAATTAATAAAGTGAAACTAGAGCTGATGAGAGTGACAAAAGTAATAGCAGTATTTAAAAACATCATTGTTTTAATTGAATGTTCAAGAGATGTGTAAGAAAAAGATACATTTATTCTAGTTTTTCTCTCATTTGTTCTTCTATTAAAAAAAAAAAAAACAGAAATTCTTTTTTTTTTTTCTTAGCCAATAGACTCTAAGCAAGTATCTAACAAGAGATATTTTCTTATTCAGTATAAGTCTAGTCGCTTTGAGCTTGTTTTTTTTTGCAGTCAAAGAATATCTCATATATTGTTTATACGACAATAATGATGTAAGCAGAAGATGTATGTCAAAGTTCGTTTTAGATTAGAATAAAACTGAACCATACCAAATCCATAGATGCCTTTGAACTCGAATTTCTCTTTCTTAATAACATGTGTCTAGAGGAACAATCACGAATATATGATAGGAATCTTATCAATTAAAATGAAGAATTTTTATATGAATTTCATCAATAATCTTCGTTTCTTCATTATTCAATAGTAACATCGAACAGTTTCAAATTTATGTAAGATGCGGGAAATTTAGAACTTTTACAAGTTTTATGCGCAGTTCGATAGTGCACATCTAGTTGTTCAAGTTCTTTCTGAATAAGGTTCAACAAATCATTTGAAGAGAATGTCAAAGTTCAAAATCAGTAAGAAAACAATTTTTCACACAAAATTGTTTTTTTTTTCGAAATCTGTTTTGAAATTAGGTTTTGTAAAATAATTTCATGCCAAAAATCAGACAAACAGATTCGATGGAAAGAAGAGAACAATATATTCCTCCATTTTTGTGACAAAGATTGGTACATAACAATATTTAAAATACGAACTTTTCTTCAAATGTTATCGTCAACGTTATTCAGCAAAAATTCAAAAACTAGCTTTTCTTAGAAAACTCATTAGGCTCTATATGACTGTGCAGAAAAAAACCAATACTGAAAAATATTTGTGAAAGTTTTTAATATACAACACCTTGTATTCTTTTGAAATTTCGCTATTGACTATGAGTTTAATGATGAAAACTAATAATAGAATTAATTTTTTCATTTCATGTCAATTTGCATCTTCAACTTTTTGAGCTCTTGAACAGAAGAGATCTCAAAACCATATTATATCATGTCGTAGAACTAAGAAAAAAAAATAACGCAAAATAATTCTAACAACGTTATTTCACTAGAACTCATGTATCTGGTACAACAAGACATATTTTAATGCAATTCTTTCAAACACAAAGAAATTGGTCTCTCACTCAAATTATAAAATGAATCAATTATTTATATTCTCTGTTATGAGTTGGTTGGATTCATGTCGAGTTATTCTATGAAAATAGAAATATTGTTTATTGATCCTCTTTGGAAAAGCTATGCCTATCTAATGACGCACTGTCTTTCGGCACATCATCATTTTAATAATACTTCCTATGTAGATGTTAAACATTCAAAGCAATGAATAGATTCTAATTGATGGCTATGACTTCATCAATGATGTATGTGCTAAAGTGTGACTATAAAAAAAACTCTATGTTTATGCAGTCTAACTATAGTGCAAGTAATTGAGTCATTAGTTTCAAACTTATTATCTCAATGCTTTCATTTTTGTTTCGACATACTCCCACTACTGGATAACTTTCATATTTTGAAGAAAAGTTAGACAAATCAACCAAATGATGTTACAAAATGATTCTCAAAACAACACAAGCGATCCAAAACTAATTAACAAATCTGAATGAAAATTAATGATTATCGAACTGTCGTTGTCGCTTGTCAAAAACAGTATAAAATCTTCTTACCTAATCCTTTACGATGATTCTTCAAGATGATCTCTCAAAACTATATCTAACGTTATTCCTTAGAAAACTGTCGTGAACACTTTCATGTATATAGGATGATAGTACATTGCAAAGAATCAATCTACAAAAATCATAGTGACTAACAAGTAAAATGTTCAATACATTTAAATGGAATAGACTGTTAATAGAGAGAATTAAACTAAAGCCGATTTACTGTCAATCGAATAGTATACATTTTATTGTCCTCTCGTTGTTGGCTTTATAAGCGCAAAATCGATTGAAATGACACATTCTTTGTTGATAAAAAGTGTTTTGAGTTGTGATGTTACTTGTCATCGTACGATATTCAGTGTGAACCAGAAACCGTAACCGAATCGGAATGAATGCGAGTGTGTGGTGTGTAGGTGTGGGTTAAGAAACACTGGACACCACATCTTACACCCACACCCATCTTGCCATTAAGAATTACTATTCTATCGATTCAATGGATTTATTGAAATCTATGATTGTATTGTCAGATACGTTGTCAATACAAAACTTTCTTTTTCCTAATGATAATATATATGTGCTAACTGTCATAGAAAATCTCAAATGTTATCTTATTCTTCGCTCCATCGGCGCAACTACCATTGTATCCTACTATACACATTGATTTAATCGCTTAGTAAACTTTCGAGTACATGATCCTTTCTCTCGACGAATTTTGAGATATACTGTTGAGTTTTATCTAAACTTGAAATTCAATTAGCTCATACTTTTCTATGCTCATCTGATCCTGCCTCTGCTAGGTTAATAATACCATAGTCCTAGTGATTGACACCTACAATAATATTCTTTTGTTGCGTTAAATACCAAAGCTTGCATTATTCACATCCGTTAGAATCTACAATAGAAATCTTAGATTCATGAAATGTTTTGGAAGATTCTAGAAAGATCTATGCACTTCATAACTGATTCGTGTTTTCTTCTTGCTAGGAAAATGTACCCAATGATCGTTAGCTTTCATCATTCTTCTACATCCCGTTTTAAAGGATACGCATCCAATGATCTGTAGTTTTCGTTCTTCCATTCCCCGTAAGTCAAACTGAATAGACGTGCTCGTGACTGAAAAAACTTTTCATGATGATGTTCGTGATCTTGAGCACTGTTTCTTATAGAAATCTGAAACAAGTTGTGCATGTAAACTTTGTCTCTATGGACGAAATGTACATATACATCTTGTATCCATAGGCACGGTACACAAATCAAGTTGCATACAGTATAAAGAAAGAAAAAAAATAAAACAGTGCCCATGTCATTTTAATAAACTTCCATGCAGTTTTTATTTTATAGATGAGGTTTTACATTTGGTACAAACATTTTTTTTAGAATTTAATACAGTTTTCGATATACTAGAAAGAAAACCCACACCCTTTCACTATATCAATCTGTTCGTGTTGATTCTTTTTAATGAAGTATGTTACACCGAAGCCAATGAGAAAATCTTGATTCGATTCGATTTGACCTCACTAAACAAATCTTCATACGATTTGACAGTCTTAAAAAAACGTCGTCATTCAATTTAATTCGTTTCAATAGAATCTCCATTTGAATTCGATTTGGTTTCGGTCTTTGAGTCATATAGTTAGCAAACTCACCTCAACTACTATCAAAAGTAAAAATATCGTAAACAAATTCTTGCGACGTCGACAAATAAAAATATTAAAGAGGATGGTATATCAAAGAAGAAATTCCCTCATCTTCACTCTCACTTTTACATCCACATTTTCGTTTTCGATATTTTTATTTGCGACATGTTTACATTTCGATCAAAGTAGAGTTTACTAGAGAGCACTGTCAACTAGTGAACAATTGCTCTTTAAACATGGTTAAACAATTTTTTGCGTGACTCATCGTGATCGTGTCCAAAAATGTTGGTCATACAGGACATTACTTCCAGTTCTTAGCGCTGAAGAGAAGTGAGAAGGAGAAAGCTGAAAAGAACCATTTCAACTTCCGCTTATCATCTTTTGTTCGAAAATACACACCACTTCCACAAAAGGCTATCATCATTAAAATAATAATCAATATTGGCATTAGTTAATGGACTAATCTTATGAGAACACATGTTTTGATTTGAATAGTTGTAATGATGAACGAACCGATCAGTCGACATTGAAGAATGAAATTACAAGAAACAGGATTTTTGTAGTAAAGGATAATATTTATTGATTAGTTACACACTGCCGAAATAGTCAGCATGTGATCTTATATCATCAAATTAGATGAATGATAATTCAAATGCATGTTAAATCGTTAAGGCCATTAGCTGCTTTCTTTTGAGATCTGATTAACATGAGAAAAAAGACAGGAAACTATGATATGTCTAATAGTCTGACTTGAATACTTATCATTCTTGTCTTAACCAAACATGCACCAAAGGCTTTTGAGCCAGTATATTGAATAGTTTTGAATATTGAACGCTCTCAAAGATCGAAGCTTTGTACTAAAGTAGGGTGTGAAGTTGATTTTTCTGGCGCATATGAATGTGTCAGTATATGAAACACTTTAACCCATATCTACGCTCTTATTGATTTATTCTTTTGAAATAAATCTAATATAGCATTAGATTTAAATTCTTATTCAAGTCTCTTTGATCGGCAATATTTTATTATTATAAATAAAATGAGAGAAGACTAAACTAGTTTAATATAATTAAAACAGATCGGTTCATAGTTTTAAATTTGAATTTGCGTTGGTGAAGAAAATAGAAGTTGTTGGATTTCTCGTATGTGTGATGTAATTGATACTACTTAACTTCTACAAAATTTTCATTTTTGAAATGATTTGTTTGATTTGTGGAGTAATAAATATGATCGCTATACTAAGTATGAACACAACAACTGCTGGACCCATAAATTCAATTTGATACATATGATAAGAACCAGAAAAACGATGATCAATATTTGTCATGATAGCGAAGCCTAGATTTGGTAATCCAGGTAAAGCAAGAGCAATGACAATAAATATAATACGACGAGTGACAATCAGATCACGATTAACCCTTCTTCGTTGTCGTTCTCGTAACGATTGAGGAGCCTGATGATGAATAAAATACAGCAAACAAGCATAGATGAAAGATAGATAACCAAGAGGAAAAAAGAAAATATTCATAATTGTATAAGAAAGTCCAAGAATTTTTTCATATCGAATACCACAGTAATAATCTGATTCATATAAAGAATAGAGTGAGCCCGGCCAGAAGTATGATGGAAGAAGTATGAGAAAATAAATAATCCATTGAAGTAGAATACAAATTAAATTGAATGAAAATCCCTAGAATTTCATTCTTAGTTTTTATAGCGTACTTTAACATTAATATAAACAATTACATTAAGCATGTTTGAAAACTATGTATGAAAACCAGAAAGATAGAAATTTACATACCCGTAAAAATTTGTGTTTGGTATATACAACTCTTATTAATCGATAAAATGCTTGAAGAACAAAGCTCATATAAAAACAACCACCTGTTTCATAAGTAAGAAAACCAAGAAGTTGACATTCAAATAATTGTTTATTAGTACCATATAGATTTACTGTTAGAGCATTAAGAGTCTGTGCTGATATCATGAAAGATAATGCAAACATAGCTGCATATGTGTTTGTTATAAGAAGGATTGAAACATTCCTTTTATGTTGTAGATGAATGATCAAGATGAAAAATAAAGTGAAGGAAATCAATACTGTAAGACTAGAGCTGATTAGAGTAATTGAGGTAAAAATATAACTTAGTAACATCGTTTGTTTTAACTGAACACTAAAGAAGTTGGTAAGATAATGCTATTCTTTTCAAGCTCTTTTCTCATTTGTTCTTTTATGAAATGGCGTATGTTTCTTTTTTGAGTCAATTGACTGAGTAAGTGTCTAGCAGAAGATATTTTCTTATTTAGTAAAACTTCAGTCGCTTTGAGCAATTTACTTGCATTCAAAGAAGTTCTAAAGTACCTGTTATTAAATGAATGGAAACAGAACATAAAGGGTTCAAATACGTAATTAGAAAAATATTCAAACCTTAAAGCTTTGTTTCTAAGTCTGTCAAAATGTTTACCATTGTGTAAAGGTTAGTAGAATTCAAAACACTGTAGAATGTTATAATATTTGATCAAAGTGAAACATTTGTTTTTTCGAAATCAATTTTGTATAGATTATCAGATGATAATCTTGAAGAGGTTCAATCAGAAGGACAGAAAAAAAAAGCATTCATTAGTTTATCGTCAAAAATCAGTTTCAAACTAAACTGAAAAATTGAATTTTCCTCTAAATGATATCTTGAATCTTACTTAGTAAAAATTCAAAAACTAACTATTCGTAGACAAATTTTTGTGGTCTATTCGACTTCAGAAAGAAAACTTATGTCGAAATTAATTTGTAGAAATTTTAAATTTTCAGAACCTGATAACCTTCAGAAATTTTCTTCTTGAATATAAATTTATAGATTAAGTATTACAATATGATTAATGTTTTTATCCATGACAATTTATAATTCAGTCTTCTCACTTGTCCAAGACAAGTACTCTCGGAACCATAGTATATAATCTTGAACACACATGAAGAAAAATAGAGAAAAGCAGATGCTTTAAGAGTCAACAACATCATCTTGTAAGAATCTATATATTTTCTAAACAAAACATAATTTAATTTGATTATTTGAGAGGCACGAAGGAAGTTGGTTTTCATTTAAATTATTAATGAATCAACAACTTTTTCTATTTTTGCTATTAGTCAGTCGAACACATGTTGAATTATGCTTTGAAAACGGATATACACTTAACTGAATCTTTTTGTGAGAGGCATGCCTATCTAATTTTGCACTTTCTTCCAGCACATGTTTCAATGGAACTTCCTACATAAATACTAAATATTTAAAGAAATAAATTGAATCTAGGTAATGAGTATGCATGAACCGATGATGTAGGTACTAATATGTGACTTTTAAAAACTTATCTTATATAAAATCTAATTACAGTAATAGTGATTAAAACATTAGTTTCAAGCGTACCAATTGTATGAGGATGAGTGTTTTTTTGCAAGTGTGGTAGTTAATGAACTTTGTTATGGTTATGAGTGTGATTGATCGAACAGTTGAAGAGTAGTATCATACGGCACCAATACTCATACATCCATTTGATATTAATATCAATTCAATCTATTGAGTAGTATATTTTACAGGAACATCTAAATACTCAGTCGAAAGTCAAGCGATCCTCCACGACAAGCGTTGTTTGTCAGCTTACAATCAAAATGATAACAATTTCTGTAATTGATAAAATGCTTAGAAATCTTGTAATTTAGAATTACCATTTTCTCAAGTCATTCGATTTATTGAAATCGTTGATTGTATTGTCAGATACATCGTCGATACCTAAATTCATTTTCCTAATGACAATATATATATGCTAACTGTCATCGAAAGCAGCAAATTTCATCTTGTTCTTTGCTCCATCGGCGCAACTACCATTGTATCCTACTATACACATAGTAAACTTTCGAGTACATGATCCTTTCTTTCGACGAATTTTGAGATATACTGTCGGATTTTACCTAAATGTAAAATTCAATTAGTTCATAATCTTCTATGTTCATCTTATTCTGTCTCTGCTATGTCAATAATAACATAGTCCTAGTGATTGACAATTATAATAACATTCTTTCGCTGCATTAAATATCAAAACTTACATTATTCACACCCGTTAGAATCTACAATGAAAGTCCTAGAAACATACAATGCTTTGAAAGATTCTAGAACAATCTAAGCATTATTATGACTAACTCGCCTTTTCCTGTTGCTAAGAAAACGTCTTCAATAATAATTAGTCTCTCCACCTCTATTATTATGTAGATGTATGCAATAGTCTTTGGCTTCTCTCTATCCTTTTCACTGAGTTTCTATGACCTTGGTGAATGAGAGTCATAATAATTTTGACTTAAACTTCCACTAACTATATTTTCTTCCAAAATGTGTCACTTTCACAAAATGCTATCAACATTACACGAAAAATAATCACTATTGACATCAAGAAATGGACTAATCTTATGATAACACATCTTTTGATGTGAATATTCGTTATGAGAAACAAACATATCAGCTGACATCTACAATGAAATTACAAGAGCAATAAAAAAATTGACTGCTACTTCAAAGTGCTCAAGCTTTTCTTTTGCATACCAGAGTAAAGCTACCTAATTCAACATACATATTTAATCCAACATTGTAGTTTAATATACGAGGATTGATCGGTTCTCATAAATGTGTTTATTGCAATCCGGATGAATGTGTTCTCTGTTATACATATCCGACATGTGATTATTTTGGATTCTCTTCTATATTAGTCAGCCATATATTCAGTTTTCTGCTGGATCACGAACAATAGTGTAAATGTCAATCGTTTTCTACCTTTTTAAGACTGATTAAATGATACCTGATTGCTTTAATCAAAAGAAGTGAACTCTGATTAACTAACATTTAACGAGTACTATAAAACACATTAAATGATCTTCTCTACTATTTTTCATTTATAAACAATAGGCAGTACATTAGACATTTCTTGTTTTGTTTTTGTTTTCTTTTTAACTAAATTTACCCAATATTTCACAATCACAGCGGATTTCAGCTAGCTGTTAACATTAAATTGTTAAGCAATCTGAAGAACAGCATGTCGACCTCTCCAGTTGATTGTTATGCCTATGATCTGTTCAAACAAAGAGTAATTTCTTCAGGTTTCAGGCAATCTTTCACATAAGTATCAAAATAAGAACGAATCAGTCAGTAAGTGGAAGATGAATGTAAAAAAAGCTGAATTTTTGCTATCGAACTGTTCATAATTAGGACGGAAAAGATAAAATAGACTATTTTAAAACTTAATTATTTCCCATAAAAAGTCGAGCATGCATATTAAAAACTAATGAAAGTCAATCTTTTAGAAAGATCAGACCTTTGTACTACAGTGGAGTGTGAGTATGCTCTTTCATATGCAATAGAATCTGTTGGCAAATGAAACAGTCTAATTCACACTTTTTTTCTTATTTACTTATTTTTCTCAAATAAATCGAATATGATATCAGACTTAAAATCTTATTCAAGTCTTTTTCATCAGCAATATTTTATTCTTATAAACAAAAAAGAAAATAATACTGAACTAGATTAATAAAAATCAGAAAAGATCGATTCATAGTTTTAAACTTGAAGTGATGTTGATAGGAGGACACAAGGTTGTCGTAGTTCTCGCATTGGTAATGTCATTGGTGCTACTTGATTTCCACAAGACTTTAATTTTATCAATATTTGTTTAATTTGTGGAGTAATAAATATCATAACTATACTGAGTATGAGTACAGCTACAGCTGGACCCAAAAATTGAATTCCATATATATAATAAGAATCAAAAATATGAAGATTAATATTTGTCATGATGCCGAAACCCGTATTTGGTAATACGGATAAAGTAAGAGTAATGACAGTAAATAATATACGACGAGTAACAATTAGATCACGATGAGCTCTTCTTCGTTTTCGCGCTTCTATCCATTGAAATGCCTGATGACGTATAAAATATAGTAAACGAACATAAATTATTGTCAAATAAACAATAGGAACAACCGAAATATTCATAATCGTATACAAAATCCCAGCAACTTTTTCATAACGAATACCACAGTAATAATCTGATTCATATAAAGAATAGAGTGAGCCCGGCCAAAAGTATGATGGAAGAAGTATAAGAAAATAAATAATCCATTGAAGTTGAATACAAATTAAATTGAATGAAAATCCCTAGAATTTCATCTTTAGCTTTTTAAATTGCTTCAACATCAATATCAATAATTATATCAAGCATGTTTGAAAACTATGCATGAAACAAAAAAGAAAGATAGAAATATACATACCCGTAAAAATTTGTGTTTGGTATATACAACTCTTATTAATCGATAAAATGCTTGAAGAACAAAGGTCATACAACAACAACCAAATGTTTCATAAGCCAGAAAACCTAGAAATTGACATCCAATCATTTGTTTGTTGGTAAGATCAGTGCTACTATATAGATCTGCTTTAAGAATAATAATAGATTTTGATAAAATCACCAGAGAATATACGAGTATAGCTGCATATGTATTTGTTGTAAGAAGAAGTGAAATATCTTTTTTTCGTAGTAAACAAATTACAAACATAAGAAATAAAATAAAAGCAATCAATATTGTGAAACTAGAACTAATGAGAATAATCAAAGTAAAAACAATATTTAACAACATTGTTTCTTTTTGAATTGAATGTTAAAGATTTGTGAATGAACATGATACTCTGTTTTCTAGTATTTCTCTTTCATAAAAACAGAACTTATTCAGTACAACCCTAGTCGCTTTCAAAGTGTTTTTTTTCATTAGTCAAAGAACTTCTAATATACTATTTATTAAGTCAAGTGAAAAAGAAGAAGATGGTTATCAGTATGAAATTCTAGTCACATTTTCATGTATATTCTCCAATGTATATTTGATTGACAATCCAGGTATAGCCAGCAGATGTATATAAAAGTTCATTTTAGATCAAAATAAAAAACTGAACCATATCAAATTCATGGATATTATTAAACATCGAGTGTTTTTCTTCTTAATAAATGTGCCTAGAGTAACAGAATGAGTTAAAGAAATGCTATCAATTAAAAGGACGAATTTTCATATAAATCTTCGTTTATTTATCATTTAATAGCAATTTCATACCTGAAAATTTAAAACGTTCAAAATTTTTCATGAATGCACACATTTTCCTCAACAAGTTAATTTTGTAAACTTTTTCTAGGTAAGTTTCAAAAGTGCATAATGAAGGAAAGATCAGATCAAGTTTCACACATAGTAAGAAAGCTATTTCTACCAACAAAAATAATGAATAATTTTTTTTTTTGTTTCGAATGATTTCATCTAGGTCAATTTGTATCTCAGATCTTGAAGAGAAAACCTCTCAAAACAGTATTTTCTATTCACCACAACGAAAAAAAAAGTCTTTTTAACATGATTCCTTTGAAACTGAAATATGGAATTCATATGTCTTAGTTTCCTTACACTAATAAAAACTGTGACAGGTGTTAAATCTGTAAAAGATTATACTTCTTTTCTATCAATATTTCGTTTTCTTGTTTTTTTTATTAGTGTCCTGTTTTTTTCTATATTTGTAGTATTGCTATTTGCATAGTATTTATTTGCTTTTCATAATCGATGGACTCAGTCGAACTTTATCCGGTCATGAAAATTCTACTCACTATATTTTCTTCGAATATGTATCTGAGTTCCACAAAAATCTAATAATAATATTAGTAATTGGATCAACTAGTCATAGATAATATGACTTCTTTGTATTTCTTATTTTCATACGAACCATATGTCGTCAACCATGATGTAAGATGAGTTTTCCTATTATGTTCCGACTACGGTCTACTATTACAACTAGCGTAAGAACTGGATTGAATATTTTTGTTTTTTACAAAATAAATAACTAAACAGTATTATACATTGAAACGAAATAGGCTGTTAGTAGAAAGGAATATATTTATAAAATAAGAGTTTGAAAGATTCGAATCAATATTTGCCATAGCGAATATAAAATAGAAATTTCTAAATTTTATTGCATTGTATTCGTCAAACAAGATTGGTTTCAACAAAGCAATCAATTGTTGATGGAAAAAATTCAATAACATATTTTTTCATACAAAACCAGTGGCGTACGCAGAAATTTTTCAAGGGGGGCCCAACTTCGTAGGGGGGGGGCCGGCCATGGCACAAAAAATTTTTTATCATGTGAAAATATTTTTTCCTGTACCCCCCTCCAGGACTTTTTCGTCTCAAGGGGGGGCCCGGGCCCCCTCGGCCCCCCCTGCGTACGCCACTGTACAAAACTAAAAGTATCTGCTGAATATTCTCTAGCTTCAATCAGTGTCCATATGCGATACTATTTTCTATCGAAAGTATATATAGAAAATTGTTAAATTACCTATTACTTTTACTCAATCAGGATAAAATATAGACGATGATTTATTTTTTCTATACTGAAAGAATACACTAATTATACGAATAGAAATTATTTGCCTGAAATTCTAATACATTCGAAAAGATTCTTTTTTTTCAAAATAATATCATTTATATTATCCAATTGAATAAAATATTTCTTTCGACTTTTTTAAAAAACCAGACACATATGCATATCAATGTATACATGCATCTGACTAATCCTCATCTTGATCACCTATATCATTCATTCATTCAATAATAAACAGAAGAAATAAAATAGTGATTATAAACTCATCCTTCTAATTGTTAAATAAAATGAAAAAGATCGAATTTCAAATCGATTTATATATTTATCAGTTAAACTTTTATATAAAACAGTAGTTTATTTCAGAATTTATATTCTTCTTGATGAAAGACGAACGATAATAAATAATCAATGATCTTTATTTAAACATTATAGTCATATAGCGCTACATCAAACATATATTTCTCTTTGGTGTTGAATGATGATATGTAAAGATTAGAAAGTCACATATCTCTTCACTTATTCGAATAGATTAACAAGTATTACGAAATGAAAATTTTATTATAGATATAACTTATTGTCAATAAAAAAAAAAATCAAGACAACAACGGTAATACTTAAGAATAAACAGAAGGTTTATTCATCAAAAGTTAATCATATTGTTCATTTAACGAACGATTTATTGAAAAAAACAAAATATAAAGAAAATTTTATTTTCTCTTTCTTATTTTATAATTGGAATTAACCCTTGAGCAAAGTAGCAATTGATTGAATGAATATATATATATATTCATGTCTGGACAAACGAAGAAGAGTGTTGATGAAGTGAAGTGACACAATACAGAAGCTCTATACAAATATATACACAACCAATCATGTACAAATATCTTTTTTTTCTCATACATACACATAAATAACACTTTGGAGAAATAAATTGATATTTAGAAAGAGAGAAAAAGAAATAATCTCTTAACTGTTAAGATTATATTTGATTGATTTGAAAAAAAAAAAAAAAAACGATAATTAAAAAATACTCGAAATATTTTATTAACAAAAAAAAATTCATTTATTCAAGTTTATTACGTAAAATTTATCGTAGGATGATTGAACTTCGATTAGTAAAAGAAAATAAAATAAAAATGTTCATCTAATATTATGCAAAAAAAAAAAAAAATAAAAGATTTGATAATCTTCATCTCTCAAAAACTATACAACACACAAGATTTTGTTTTGATTGCAATCAATAGAAATTTACTGATGAATAAAACAATTCTGAAAACATCTCAATATTGACCCTATAATTTTTTCTGCTTTATAATCACACTTTCAATTATTGTCCGTACTCTTCTTTTTTTTTTTGCCCATCGGCCAATTGTGTCAAAATGATGTTTTAAGAATAACACCTTTTCTATCGGTTTCTCCTCATGTTATAACATAATTAAAATTAATCGAATCAATTGTATGTTCATTATGTTTAGTTTACGGATGAATGACAGTGTCTGAAAAATATTATTTCCAATTCTCATTTACATAGTCTTCTTTTTTTTGTGTTTAGGTTCACAGCTGTCGATTATATTGCAGAAGTAAAAAAAAAAAAGAATAAGCTAAGCAAAATTTCAAAAGAAGGGCAACACATGTTGTTTGAAAATAAATTCAATTGAATATAATCTAGAGTTTGCGAATAGAATAAGAACTAAGAATATAGATTATATTATCTTAATAAAACAATCATCATTGGTTAACTATTAAAGACAACTATCCAATTGATGATAGATTTTTCATATATAATCATAAAAGAAAACTAAATCATTTTTCTCTCTTCTCTTTCTCAACATCCAATCATTGATCAAATAGAGAAAAAAAAAAGGTAATTCAATAGAAATTAATTCATTCTATCAACGCATCAGAAAACGACAGTAATATTAGAAAGAAATAAGATAATACGTTTTTTTTAATTAATTATGCCTATTTATTATCCATCAAATGGATTTTCTATTGATGATATTATTAAAAATAATAATTCATCAAAAATTTCAAATCGATCATCATTATCTTATGTACCACCGATTACATGGTTAACACCATCAACAACAAGTATTTATCAATTTCAACATGAATCAATATTTCAATATCTTCGACATACGACGAATCAATTGACTAGTTTGTGTTTTGTTTTTTTTTTAAAAAAAAAAGTTTAATTTATTTATCTAGATTCAGGATTTTTTTTTAATACATATCGTAAACCAAAACGTAATCGTACAGCTTTTACACCATCACAATTACTTAAATTAGAAAATGCATTTGAAAAAAATCATTATATCGTTGGACAAGAACGTAAAGAATTAGCAAAACATCTTAATTTACCTGAAGCTAGAGTAAGAATATCAATTAGCAAAAAAAAAAAAAAAAAAACTAATCTTTTAGGTTAAAGTATGGTATCAAAATCGTCGTACAAAACATAAACGTTTAATAAATGAAGATGGTAATAGTAGTACAAATGAATCTGATAGTATAATTAAACATTCTGATGAACATATTTGGAATAATGAAGAAAATTCTAAACATTATCATTTAAATCTTAATCATCAACAAGAAAAATCTCATACAAATTAATAAAAAGAAATAAACCGGTCTATTGTTTATTTATTTAATACATTCCATTCATTTTTCTGTTACATTAGTAGTATGACTTTTTTTTTTAAAGATAATAAAATATTAAATGATTGTAACACAGTGTTACGTTTATATTTAACATTTAGACTAGTGGATGGATGATATGAGACAAACAATCGTTAGTGACTTGCTAAGTAGTGGCGTAACCACGAGGGGAGGCTAGGGGGGCTAAGCCCCTCCCAGAATCGTTTGAGCCCTCCTCCCTAGAAAATTTTTAGTTCTCATGAAAAATACAATTGTTTCTAATTTGGATGGCTATTCTGAGCCGAGTGAGCGAGACACTTGAGTTTATCCTATTTAATATCGGATATTTTTCTTTGATAAAATAGAAGAATAACGTTAATGTTTCAAACCAACGGAGGAATCAATGAACTTCTCTGATGAAAAAAATTATTTACTCATTTTTGATTGTGGGAAGTTTCTGATCTGGTCACTGCAGTCTTAATACATTTTTATAAGACAGATATGGAAATTTTTGTGTTAGATTCAAATTATTGACCTTATCGAGAATGGATCTGTTTTCAGTAAGTGTTATTTGGAATTTCTCACTACGGTTTTCAGTGACAGCTCGAAACGTGGTTACCTAAACTACTATTGTGTGCAGGACGATATTGAACTGGAGATATTTTTTTAGTAATTCTTTAGTCCAAAATGCTCTCCTAAATTACCTCATACAGACTACCAAAAGCTCTTTTTCCATTCTTATGGGTCTCGTGCTAAAAAAACAATTTCGAATATTCCTTCTTGAAAGTTATTTACTGAGAAATCTAAGGGGCATAGAATCGACTTTTAATGTGAGTTTGCTTACCGAAAAAATCTGTGATATCAAAAATAGACATTTTTCCTTTAAAGCAATTCGTAACAGCAATAATATAAGCAAGATTCTGTGCAAACGAAGTTTTAGTGATTCTCTACGTTTTCATTTTTATCTGAGCTGTAGTCAGTAGCGGAACGAATCATTATCTGATAATGTCATCTAAAATTGACTTCATATTAGTAAAATCGGACAAAGTTCTTTCGAAAATGTTTCTCTTGGGAGCAAGTATTTATCGCTCGAAAAAGCTTCTTGACCTTATTCTAACAGACTGCATGTGATGAGTTGTAAAAATGCTTGATACTGTCTAAACGAACAAAGGAGAACACTCCGGTGCTCCCTGACATCTTGATGGGCAGACCTATAAATATATTTTAAATCGACTTTCATATAGTTCATGCTATCACAAATTTTGACACTTCTAATTCAATGTATTTTAATTTTTGAAACACTTTAGATAAAAAGAGTCACGCTTCTAACTACTTCATTTAGAATCACTATGCTCCTTACATAGCATGCGACTAATTTTGAGTGCTTAGTTTCTGATTCAGACATCATATTGGAAATTACCTTTGACAATAACTTAGATCTGAATCATTATGTGCAATTGTATTCATTGTAGCCATTGAACATGAAAAAGTCCCACTTTTATGATAAAAAATATAAACTCAGAGGACATCCTCTAAGAAATCTTAAAGTGTTGAAATACCGGTCTCAAATAGCCTTGTATACTTCAGATAGACCAGAGACTTAGTTCCCTTTTGCTAAAAATAATGAAAAATAATTAGCACTAGCTTTGTGCACTTTTTAAAAACGTTTGGGGCTGAGCCCCCCCTAGCCTGAAATCCTGGTTACGCCGCTATTGCTAAGGAACATTTTATGGCTAATAGTACCAAGGTTAAAACACAGTACAGTGAGAACTCAAAAAAGCATGTACATTTTTGTTTTTACGCATAAACGAATAATAAGGATACTCTGAAAATTTTCTCTCATATCGGACTTTGTAGAACTTTTTTCGTTGCTCATTCTGATAAAAAAAATTTTTTGATTTTCATTGAGTAATGACGATGTTATAGTCAAAATACTAAACACTGTAATATAAAGTAGGGAAAAAAGTTTAGCACACTTTTAGTATTTGACTAATTTTTATGTTATTTCACAACATCTGAAAGATGTTCTATATATCATTCGACGCAGAATTTAATGGGGTATATTTTGGTAACAAACACTTATACTTATATTGCAGTTAATTAATTAATTAATAATAATTAATAAAATTTTGATTTTGTTTTTTTAAATTCCAACTCTTTCATATGAAAGAGCATAAAAAACTGAACAAAACTCTATAATTACTATTTGAAAAGCAACGAATTTAGTGAGGTTTTAGTGTGATTTTCAGAGTATGTTCAGTTGTAATTAGATATAGTATGTATTACAGTGTTTAGTATTTTGACTATAACATCGTCATTACTCAATGAATATCAAAAAACTTTTTTTTAACCAAAATGATCGGCGAAAAAAGCTCTACAAAGTTCGATATGAGAGAAAATTTTCAGAGTATCCTTATTATTCGTTTATGCATAAAAACAAAAATTTACATGCTTTTTTGAGCCCTCACTGTATCTTATAAATATGTGTTAAACTATCGGGTTGTGCATAACCTTTTGCTAGGGGGGTAGCGCTATTATTTCAAGTTGAATACCTAATGAATTTTATATCAAATTAAAGAGCGTCGAAAACTGGATTTATTAGTACTAAATAGTAAGAGTTATCAAAATATATTAATGTCGAACTTACGAAATTTTATGCTTTTTTTAGCATAGAAAATTAAGGCACCAGCAGTTCAAATATAGAGTTAAATATTTTCTTTTGATATTTTTACATGGTTCGATAGAGCTCGTCGAGCTTTACAAAACTGTATATATCAGAAGTTTTTTAAGCCATTTTTCTGAGATAAAAAATTTTAAAAATGACTTGTAAAATCCTAAAAAAATCTCTAATAACTCGGTTTTTTTATATGGAAGAAAAACATTTGATTTTTTCAATGAAATTAGCTTTTTTCATTATCTTTACTGATAAAGACGCTTCGAAATAGACTCATCCGATGCAGCGTGAAAAACTGCGTCTAACAAGTATATCCCGAAGCGTCTTTGTTAGTAAAAATAATGGGAAAAGCTAATTTTATTGAGAAAATCGAGTGTTTTTCTTCCCTATAAAAAATTGTTGATGCCTTAATTTTCTATGCTAAAAAAAGCATAAAATTTCGTAAGTTCGACATTAATATATTTTGATAACTCTTACTATTTAGTACTAATAAATCCAGTTTTCGACGCTCTTTAATTTGATATAAAATTCATTAGGTATTCAACTTGAAATAATAGCGCTACCCCCCTAGCAAAAGGTTATGCACAACCCGATACATAGCCACTGCCGATATCAAATCGCTTTTCGTTCTTAAAATATGAAAATTTTACTGTATTTTATCAAAAAAAAAAAGAAAAAGCTGTGTCCCATCTCTAATAGACTTTAAACTTTGAATGAACAGATTGCTAAAATTTGCACAATGAATTAATCTCACTAAAAAGAAGAATTCGAAATACGAAATTGTAATATAATATTATATAAAAGTTTGATATATTAAGGTTACTCATATCCGAGAATAATAACGAAAAGAAAAACAAGATTTTCTTGTTTTTTTTTATGACACAAATTCGATCATATATTTATAGAAAGAGATTTTATATTACTTTGCGTTTATTTTTTTCTTGCTTTGTTTTTATGCAAATAACTGCAATAATCATTAGTTATTCATCGTTTGACACAAACGAAAAGAAAAAAAAAAAGTACATATTGATATAAGCAAGAAAAGAGCAGAGGCTGTAGAGAACACGTATATATATATACCAAAACCTACGATATCGATTTCTTTTCATTCACACAAACGAAAATAAAAAGGAACTATTACCTACTACAAAATGTCATCTGCACATGAAGCTGCTAATGCTTTACCATCGAATTTTGATTTGGGTGGTTTATCAAATGCATTCAATAATCCAGCACAAGTGTTTAGTATGTTAGACAAAAATAATGATGGACGTATAACAAAACAAGATTTAGCACAAGTATTAGAACAATTTGGAGTTAATGGTATGGCAGCTAAAGTATTATCATCATATCTTTTTAAACAATTAGATGCTAATGATAATGGAACTATTGAACCAAGTGATCTTGTACATGCTAATGGAATTTTAAATAATTTATTAAATATGAAACAAAGTGGGGGCTATTAAAAAATAAAAAACAAATGAATCATAGTTTTAACTCATAAATAACTATTGCTTATCTTCATCTTTAAATTTTTCTTTTCATTTGGATAATAAAAATAATTTGTAATTAATAAATAGTTATTTATAAGAATGTGACTGACTATATGAAATAAAATATTCATTTCGATTAAAGTCGTATAATTTTATGGTTTTATATATTTCGAATAACTAAAATCAAGTAATAAATTTAATCATGTGAAGATTATAGAGTCATATTTAACTTAATGTATTCAAAATAAAGTTGTTTGAAAGATTGACAATAGCACTGCATGACTAATACAAGATTGAGAATATTAAATAGAATTCTTTTGCCTTAGAAGATAAGCATTATATAATTATCAAAAAAAAAAAGAAAAATCTACTTAAGTCAAGTTTTTATTACATTTTCACAATAAAGTTTATTTCGATTGAAAGGTTTTTATCTACATTTAGAAGTTAAAAATTAGAGAAGATATCACTAACGTAAGTTCTTTTTCAGTGAAATATAAAGTGGATTAGAATCTACTTAGCTTTACTGCTTATGATCAATATTTTATTGAATGATTTTCATATATTTGAAAAGGAGATAAATAAATTTATTAGATATTTTAATCAACAATAAAATAACAATATATTTTTTTTTTGTTTTGTTAAAATAAGAAAAATATTTTAAATCAAAATTTTCAATTCGATAAAAATTTTAATAAAAAAAAAAAAACAAACATAAAAGTAATCATCAATCGATAATAGAATGATGTAACAATAGATATACTATTTGATCTGATATTATTCGGTTGTGTTGGATTAATTTGTGGTAATGGTATATCATTATAATTTGTATTATTAATTTTATCATTTGTTAATGATGCTAATGCAAATGAATATAATAAATGATCGACCTATGCAAAATTTTGATTTATTATTAATTATGATTTACTTATGAATTAAACACAACTTACTTTTATAATATTACCATCATTATTACAAAAATCTGAATTACATAAATAGAAAAATTTAAATGCTTCATGTGTATTATCAATTCCATAATTTGATATATCTTCAATTATATTAAATCGATATTCAATATCATATTGTATATGAGAATAATTCATAGCACAATCTTTTTGTATTGAATGACCTTTCGAAAAACTAAATATACATTGATGTTCATTATTTGCACATCGTATATCCGTATCATCTTTAATACAACTAGAAATATAAAAATTATCAAAAGTTAAAAAGAAAATGATTTTAAGTTTTACTTAAGTTCAGATATTCCTATTGGATCAGATGTGTGTAGTAATTCAATAGTTTTCTTGAATATATTTAATCTTGTTTCTGTAATAGTTAAATTTGATAAAAGATTACGTAGTTTATCAAGTGCACAATTATCAGATGTTTTACATTGAATACGTGTTGTCATTTGTATTTTTTCTTGTTCTAAATTACCAGTAATTTTATATTGTACAACACTTTTTATACCTTTAGCAAGACCCAACATATCATCATAAGGACTTAATACTGATTGTACAGCAGTAACATGAGTTAAATAAATTTTCATCTTTTGTGTATTATAATCAATTGAAATTTCTGCATAACAAGAACCATCAGTATGACCAAGTATTGACATAGAATTAGCTTCATGTATAGCACAATTTTTATATGTATTAACTAAATCTTTATTATTAGGAAATGAATCATTGATATAAAGTTCAAATGTACATGTTGATAATGATATTATAGAACCAGCTTGATTTGTCATACAGAGAAGTGCATTTGTTGAAAAATATTTTATAAACAAGAAAATCAAAATCAAGAAGGACATAATAATTAATTTGAATAAGATGATAAATGAGAATAATAATAATTGATATGGCGCTCATTTTTCGAATTCAACTATATATATAGAAACTTAAACTATTAAAGACTTATTATTTTTAGTCAAATAGT
>CAJNOP010001380.1:0-34011 GCA_905250075.1 Rotaria sp. Silwood1
ATTTTTTTATTATATCATGAGCAGATTTCAATAATAGTATTAATTTTCCTTTTGTTCCGACTTTTATTGTTACTTTTTGTTCGAAAAAATTACAAATCTCTTTTTTTAAACTAATGATGTGATCAGATGAATTTTCATCATCTCACTTGAAAAAAAAATAATTTCATTTCTAAAGAATTGTAAGTCATGAAAAGATGAATACGGAATTTCAAAACTCATTATTGGTATCGTTTTTTTGTTCTTGTAAATAAACATTAGTTTTTAATGTATCGAACATTGCTTGAAGATCGTTGAAAATGGATTTGTGTAGACAAGAGAAATAAGTAACAGTCAAACTATATAATATTTTTCCTTTATTACATCATTATATCAAGTATAAGAAAGCATTTTAGATAAATGGTTATTCAGACTTTGAACAACATGTTTTATTTTCTCTATAGAAAAAAAAATAAATGATGGACTTGTACTTTCAGATTTACGAAGTATTTGAGAAGCTATAAAAATTACTATAAATATTTGTCTTTCGTCCGTCAGCTCTTCTACATACATTTCTTTCTACTATTTACGCTAGAATTCTTCACTGATATAATTTAATAAACTAAGTTTTTATATGAAAAATCTGACTCAACGAATTTTTTCCCCAATGAATATGGTTAATAGAGTCAATAATTGAATCATTACATTTGCAAAGGATCACCCAAGGAAGCTGACTGTTTAAAATAGGATAATGAAGCATTTTTATATTGTACATTGATAGCAAAGAAATTAAAATAATAAATTTCATTGGTATGAATCAAAAGAGACGAAACTATCATTTATCAGAAGATTGCCTTTTCAAAAATCTAATCGAATGAGTGATATGCCTTAATTCGAAACGGTATTGTGCAGAATTAAAAACATGATGTTTTTTACACTTCGCTCGTATCTCATCTGTATTTCTTCGTACTTCATCGATACTCCACTGGTACTTCATTGTACTCTACTGGTACTTCAGCTGTACTTCACTCGTACTTCGTCTGTACTTCATGCGTACTTCATAGTACTTTTGAAGTAAATAAAGTCTTGTTTTTCCCCCTTGCACTTACCATAACTAAAAGCTAAAGGTTTTTGTTTAACAGAGAAATTAGAAAATGAACTGACCTATAACATATAATAGGAAATATCTTACAAGAGGATGCAGATGTGATAAGAACATCCATACTCATAGGAACATATTTTATAATACAAAATTCAAAAAATTAACAATCACAATCATGTGAAAGTTTATCATGATGCTCATCACTAGAAGAATAAGTTTCGTTTTTCAGTTGGTTCTGCGAAATGTATTACAATGTAACAACAAAAAGCAATCAAGTGTTTACATTGGAGATATGCACTAGCGATATGAAGATAACAGATGAAATGAAGACGATCATGCCGTTTTCAGTACTGTGATATCTAAAAGTTGAACTCAGTTACTGAATATATGGTTTGACAATTCAATTAGTGAATAATTTAACTTCAGTTATTCAGTAATTGAACAATCGAGCCATATTTTCAATAATTAAAATCAAGTTTCAAATTTGACATATATTTGTTGTATTAAAACATTTATTGGAGCAAGTTCCTAATAAAAAAGTCGATTCAATACATGTCAACGTGTTCTAAATAAATATAAAAGAAAAACAAGTCAGTTTGATATCAATAAATATTCTATGTCAATGCAATGTTTAATCAACGCTTTTCTTGACCCAAAAAGCCAATTCAAAATTTTGAGACACTGACTTCAGATCCAAAATTCCCGACCTCAATTTATGTTCGTGAACCTTTATAGAAAAATTTCTTAAGCGGATGTTCTTTTTTGGTCCTAATGCTTTCTTTTTGACTCTGCTACTTTTGTTTGACCCCGCCACAGATACACACAAACCCATTGCTTTCATACGATCTTCCCTACAGTTGAGGGAATAAATACTTATTGTGGTATTAAACGAAATGATATTTTAAAATTAGCTATATCGCATCATTTGATAAACTATCTTTTATATCGGAATATTCAAACAAAATGAGCAAGGTCAACGGAGTCAACCGTGCTTATTTCGTTATTTTCTTTTCTTGTGTACATGATTTTTGTGCACGAATTTAGATTTCCTTTTTTATTGTTTCTGTCATATTTTCTATGCTAATATAGTTGGAAAATATGAATGATTGCGCTGGTCAAACACAAGATAATAGTGTTTCTAATAAAAAAAAGAAACACTTTTATGGTACTTTAGAAAGTCCTGGCTACGGTTCTGTTGTTGGTACAAGGCTAGGAACACCTTTTTGCTTACGTCCAAGCTTTTTAGGTACTAGAAGACATGAATAAATGCAGGAACATAGTTGGAGCAGTAGTGATAGAAGGAGTAGCCAAAATGCAAAACGATATAATGTTGGGTAACAGTAGTAAGATTGAGCCAGAGTGTGGTATAAAACGTTATCCCATGCACGAAATACCCAAACGCAGCCAGCGATAAACCAACCAAAGAGAAATACAGCAAGACAGATGATAACTATTGCAACATCAGCAGCACTAACAGTAGTTACAAAAATACAAATATCAAATGGATGATGTTCCAATCTCCATTTACCATAGAATGATAAAAGACCTTCAATAATAATTAATACAATAAGAGTAAGTCCGACAACACCTGATACGAATAAATAACGTGGTATGCGCCAATTAATTGGACATTGATCAGCGTAACGCTGACCAATAATTAATTGGAATACTGTAAATAGAAAGACAGATAAAAATCGGAAATATTTCGATTTTATTTTGTTTCTAATATTATAAATCAATGTTAACTTTCGAATCAAATTCTATCGCTCTTTAACAATATTACAATATAGAAGCTATTCTTTCTGTCTAAAATATCGTAAGAATGATACTCAAGAAAAAGTGTATTACTTACATGGAATGAAGGCTATAATACCAATAAAAACAATTAATACAGCTGATCTACGAGGAATCAAATCCAATGTCTTCTTTTTACTGCTCGTGGATGGAAATTGATCTCCCTGCATTAATGTTTTACTTTGCGCATTCTCGACTGTTATATTTTCTGCTTCTGCTGATTTTGAAGCTTTCTTATCATTAACAAAACTTTTTGCTCTTATTTCTGATGCTGTATTTATTGGTTCATTTGAAGCGACCTCTTGTTGTGGTACCATCAATGAATTTACCGATTCATTAGCAATAGTAACACTTTCCACTGTTGGATTCCGCTCCACAGTAATAATTGTTTGTTCTGTGGTAGTTGTCATCACCTTACTACGCTCAAAGAAATTCACTTACAATTGTAGTGTGAAAAAGAATTTTGATTTTTGTGCAGTAATCGATCTTTATGTCACCTGAAGAATAAACGCAACATGGTCTTTTGCATTATATGTTTCACTTTCGTTTCTCGTCGACTTTTTTTACCACCTCATTTGTTTATAATGAAGGTCATAAAAATAATGCGTGCTATGTTTGGCAATAGAAATATTTTTGCGATGATAAGATGTGTGACGCATTTATTACTTCATTTTTCACTTTGTTCGAACCTTATAATAGTAATCTTGTGCATAGTCATTATGAATAATTTAATGATAAGTTGATTGCATATCTTATGAAAATATAACGAAATTTTTGATCACGTACATCGGATTCAGTAGAAAAAAATACCATGGAAAGGACGTGGGTGTGAGTGTGGGTGTTCTTTAAAACATCCAAACTCGCAGCCGCACACCCTATTTCATAATGTACGTTAAAAAGATGATTCGTAGAGGCGAAAAGCCAGTTTAACATCTCAACGTTGCATATTGAGTCACTGTAGAAAAATGTGATTACTATAAATGAGTTCATCATTGTTTCAACTAAGCCGCCTTAGGAATTATAGAAAAAATTGAATATTGAGGTATTACCTCAATATGGATGTGGTGTGGGTAGGTGTGTGAATTTGGGTGTTAATGTCAGTTTATTCTTATTGTTTTACACCCAGATCCAGACCCGCATATACACACACATTCTATTTTTAGTTTTATTTTATTTTATTAATCATCAAGTGAATAAAACTGAAAATAAAAATACTCAAACGATATTATTTCATGGATATGTTTTAATTATTCATCAATATATGTGATTAAATTAATCTTGAATATGAAATATATCATAGTCTTTGCTTGAAATAACTATTATTCCATTATGAGCTATTATATTATAACTGTAATAACTGCTATTTCGGTTATACACAACAAAAGAGACATATTCTCATTGGAGATTGCCAATATGTGGTGAGCAATTCATAAATCTTATGATGGAGAAAACTGATTTGGAACTAGTACATTGAACTTTTGTTTCAAATATTTTTTTTTGAATCGGAGGGTAATACGGGGATAATCAAATTTATCTTTTTTTATTTCATAGTAGATCATTGTTTTTGTGCATATAGACTCCATTGCAGCATGAATAACAAGCACATTTTGACTATCAAATTAGATTTGAGTTAAGTCTATATCAAATGAAGTTATACGTGAGAGAATTGAACAATTGCTACGTATGTATATGACTTGTTATCTAATTTACATTTGATCATTAAATATACTTTCAATATTGTTGCGAATCACTAAAACAAAATTAACGATACAATTTTGTTCATGATTAGTATGTTTTCAATTAAAGAGAATCTCATTTCAGGCACGCTGCTTTTGTTTATAGGCTTCTTGAAATGAAAATAAACAATAGCTAATTCTCCAAATGCATTTTTTCACTTTCTTTTTAAAGAGGCATGCTATAATAGAGATTTGTTTTCTTCTAAGTAATGAATATTCTTTTTAGTATGAATGTTAGAAATATTTTTAAAAATTTTTGCAATTTGCTCAATAGAGCACATTTTATTCGTATTTACTATGAAAGCCTTATTGCAGATAGTTTGTCTACTGTTTTCATCGTTATTAACATTTCGGTTGATAGAACGTAGATATGATATTTGTTCTTCCTTTTTCTTCCTTCTCTGGTAAACTCCTAGGAGGAGGAGGACGATGCTATAAATATGGTCCTGGTGAGAAAAGCAAAAATAACAGATTATCACAATAATTTTAACCGATATAGATCCACTACTCTAAAGTCTCTTGTATTGTAGTAACTTACAGGCACTAAATACTGCATACGTATAGATGTGTAATGCTCATGTTTGAACTAGGCAAAATTATTAGAGCATTTAACAATGATCAAGATTATAAAGTCGGACACCCGAATGATGCTTTCCAGACAGTTGCTCTCCGGATACTTGCTCCCCAATGACGCTTGCTCTGAAATAGCAATATCAAATAGAATTCTTATTAATACAAGTACAATGTGTATATCTATTAGATTAAGACATAGATTGTAACAATAGAAAAAGAAAAATCTAATTCTTTATATAAATAATTGAAATATTGATATTTAATTAATTAGTCGTGGTGTAATAGTATAAGATCAGACAAATAACTAAAAGAAAGTATGAAAACAGGACACAACATTGTCACTTTATTATATTTCATTATAACAGTAGTTCTCTTGATAATCTACAGTATTTTTCTATCTTTTGTTCTGTATCCATTATTGATGGATATATCTATATCATAAATTTTTGAAATTTTAATAAAATTCAGTAAAAATAGCTACATGCTTACAATACATGAATTACAGAGTAATTTTGAAATACTGCATGGATTTCTAATCACCTCCGTCTGTTCATATTTTTACTAATTTTCAAGTCTTTACAAATTATTTTGAATTTGTCAACACAAAAGTCACAGCTCAAGACCAAGTGAAATTGGGGAGCAATTTTTCGGGCAGCAAATATGTCTGGACAACAACTGTCAGGGGAGCAACTGTTTGTGGAGCATCATTCATGGATTCCTTGAGTATATCGGTACTCAAGTGTCAATTAAGTAAAACAATAATTTAAAAGTATCACTTTTTCAAGCTGAAATGGATGTGTCACGTACAATCTTTAATCAAATTTTTCTGATTCACCAAACGTAAATCACAAACTTTATCGCATAATTGGATTGTTTTCCAAGACAATCGACTGGCAGAAAAATATATCTTATTTACTTTGCACAATTCGAAAAAAACTTTCTACTAGTGCTCTATCATTATTTAGACTTGCTCTATTTTTTGCGTTACTTTTATTTTCTTATTTTAATCCACTTTGTTTCGCATTATTATTTTGCTAATAATTGATCGAACCAAGAAAAAATTATATTATTGAACGCATGAATCATTATGCACAACAAATATCAATAAATTTGTATACATCATGATCTATTGATAAATATTGATCAGAGATGTCCATCGCGGTTAAAAGGTGACCGCTGCTGCGCCGCGATGATAACAGCAAAAAGGCTAACGTACCGTTACCGCTCTGCGGTGAGTAAAACAGAAAACCTGCAGCGACGCTGCCACACCCTCGCAAAAATAGCAATGTCACAACCGCCCCGCTGCCGCAATGATTTTCACGAAAATGATGTGAATTTTATGACCTGTGATGGCTCAGAACCAGAACTTTTCTAACCAATCAACAAGACTCTTTGAATCTCATAGTTCTACACTTGCAAACATTGAATTTCTGTTGAAATTTATTCATTTTTACATTGCTCTCCAAAAAAATTCCCTCGTTACCGCTCCGCACCGCGACGGTAGTTTGAAAAAGCTCACCGCTACCACGCCACGACTGCACATGGCAGAAGTGGCGCGGTAGTGGTAGCGGCACCGGTCGCGCCGCGATAGACATCTCTGATATTGATATTAATCTTTTCTTTTAACTCAAAATTCGATCAGTTCAGCCTTCGTATGCCACGACTATGTTACGACTAGTAAGTCATCATACTCTTAATGTTCATTTGTCAAATACTGAAGTACCAAATTTCAACTATAGTCAACATTGAAAGGATACTAATGAAAATATTGAAGAAAAAATATCAACAATTGAAGTTATCGACAATGAATTCTAACTACAAAAGTCTTTTGAAAAAAATAGGTGAATTTTTTAACTTTGTTTAAAGCAGTTTTCTTTTCTTGGTCCTTAATGTTTGTAGTGTGGGTCCAGGACAGGGTAAAAACATATGGAAAAAACTGATTAATCTATAACAAGGAGTGAGACGTGACAAATGATAAAACACTTCACCTTAGAATGGTACTCATAATTTCGTTTGCCTACACATCCAGGTTTCATGAGAGGTATGAATAAGTTGTTTCTTTACTGACTATTCTAACGGTTTTGCATGTTTTCTCTGGTCGCTGTCTTTGGAAATGAAAGGAAATTCAAAAGTTTTAAACCTTTCCCCAATGATCTTATTTTTCAAATAGATAATGGCATGAATGTTCATGAACGACAACTTATGTGTTAATAAGCTGTAGAGCCCATCGGGTCCAAGAATTTCTGGACGCGGATCCAGACCCAGACCCGGTTTTTTCAAAATTTTTGGACCCGGATCCGGATTCGGACCCGGACTCATTCGATAGGAATTGTTCTATTGGCAGGTCAGCCATCAATAAATTTTTAGACCCGCGGACCCGATGAAGAGAAAATTTTCACACCCGGATCCGACGGACTCTAATGAGCTGAAACCGATTTTTTTAAGTGATTTTGGAAATTGTTTCCTTTGCTACAAATCACAAGATACCCCTGAAACAGCCCATTTCATGTTTATTGTATTATGCATATTAATCATCCATTGAGCAGCTATCTGCACTGCTATATACATCTGCACTAGTATCATGGTAGTCAAACTGTCAAAGTCTGTCCGTCGGCTTATTTAACAGTACAACATAGTCATGGATAGAAGATAATATCTTCTACTGAACTCTCACCCACACTCACGCAGTCGCATATTATATTTAAGCAATCAATCACTTTCCATTTTATTTTTTTTTTGTTTTGCTGATAACTGACGACCACCTTCGTGCTCCTTACAGTACATGAGTTATGAGAAAGATAGAAAAAAGAATAGAAGAAAAGAAGAGAAGTCACCATCCGTTTAGAAGGAAAAAAAGAAATGGAAACATACATGTAATTCAGTAGCCAGCATAAGAACATTACAATTTGTGTATTTTAAAATTATTTTGGGAACTCATAATGTGATGACTTCTTCAGAATCAAAGTTGAGGTTGGAATCATTTGAGGGGACGCTTGCGCACCAGGAAGTGTACCTTTCGAGGATTGATGTGTATTTAACGAACTTTTTGGGGCGATGAGTACCTTTTACCTTGCTCTCCCCGTGCAGCCAGGTTTCTCTTAGTACATTAAGATTGCTCTCTTCGAAGATCAAAGTGCCATCTGTTGAATTTGACAACGCTAACAGGTAACACTCCCAATATTTTTTACATTGATCTTCGAGTGATAGTTCACTTGTAGCGTACATGAAGAAGTTTGGACTCCAGTGTAAACAAAACATCACTCTTTGCAAATATCAAGTGTAAAAATCGTTTAAATCTTGTTGTTGTTTTGTGGAAAATAGTGGAAAAAGATGGAAAAGCCATGAAAAGACAGGAAGAATGTAAGAGTTGAAGAGAATCTTTCTCACAGTTGAAGATGTAAACCCATTCAGACGAAATGAGTTGATCATTGCAATTCTTTGACGTGCTTTCAGCTTTGTCTTATGGATCATTGTACTAAATCCGAGCTTTGAAGTAAATACATATCCTAAGTACTTTACTTCCTTCACCCATTCAATTTTTTGTCACCACTTTTTAGTTCCATGTTCGGTTAACCGCTCGCTCTGGTGGAGAAAAGTGCTTGTGTTTTATTGTAGTTAATTGGTTAAGCTGTTAATGAACAATAATATTCCACGTTCTCGAAAAAGATCGATAGTTTTCTCTCGAGTTCGAGACATTGTGATGAATATTTCGATCCGATGCCACCAGCCAGTATTGCTGCGAGATCATCTGCAAACAGATGACTTAAGCAGCAACCTAGAACTTCAGAAAGATCGCAATGATAAGTAATGAGCAATAGGGGTGAGAATATGGAGCCTTGGAGCCTCCTTAGAGAATGCGGAACCATCTTGACCGTTTGCCTTTTATTTCAATGAATGCTTTCCTGTTTTTCAACCAATTATCTATCCATACCAAGTAGTTCTTTGGAATTCCCATTCTTTTTAACTTTCCAATACATCCAAGAAACCATAATTGGTCAAAGGCACTCCGAAAGTCTACAAAGATCGTTGCTATTGGTGAGCTATTTGCCATCAGGCTTGAAATCTGATCGAAAAACTAGAGTACTCTAGTCTGTAATCTAAATTTAGGTCGGAAACCGCTTTGAGTATCCGGAAGAAGACCTCTTTCTCCCAACACCTTCGAGAACCTGGTTTGGAATAATTTTTCATTGATCTTAAGGAAGACGTCGAGTGATAATATTGGGCGTTTTGATCCGGGTCAAATATGCGATCTTTTTTTGCTATGAGTAGCATTCTACTGTCTTTCCATCGATCTGGCATAGCACCTTCCGAAAAAGAGTAGTTGAATATTTGAACCAGGAGAGACCAATAAGTTGGTGGAAGATAGTTGAAAGTGAAGTCTGATAATCCATGGGCATCGATCGATTTCTTTTTTCTACGTGAATTGACAACATCTATGACTTCTTCAACTGTACAGATTGGAATTTCTTCTTCAAAGTTTTTCCATTGTAAATCAGGACTATCTTTATATGGGTGTGGTCGAAAAACTTTAGGTTCTCGAAAGAACTCTTCATAGTGCTTGGCTGCCTCTTCACACATTCTTTGACCATCGTTTACCACCGTTCCGTTGTTGAGCAAAAATCCATGCAATGACGAGGAGGTTGATTTCATCCATCTTTTGGCTCTGGATCAGAGAGCAATCGATCGTGGCGTTGAACAGTTGCGTTCGGCCAATGAAGAAGAAATAAAGTTCAACAGAAATAATTTTAATTCCTTTCTTGCCGCTTTTCTTCTTATTTTTACAACATTTTTCAACCATATATCTCCGGTTCGTTATTGTTTAAATGAAAGAGCCCTAGAGAGAGACATGTAAGATCTTAATTCACTGGGGATTGCGATTCTATATTTTTCGATTGGAAACAACACTGTACATCTTGATATGAGAAGGGATAGAAAGGTGGTGTAATCGTTGTAGACGTCGTTTAGGTGAGCTAAGTTCCATCTCTCTTCCCACAATTGATATACATATTCGCAAAACGAATGAAAAACTTTCCAGTGAACATCGCAAGCCACGGTAATTTCCTTGAATTTGAATGGAACGTGCACGATGACTGGTTTATGATCACTGGTTGTATTTTTTTCGCAGGTTTGAATCGACACTGTGAATCCAGAAGTGAATACATAGTCGATTATTCGATTTGATCCCATAGAGGTTGGGGCTTCAGGAACATAAGGAGACAGAAATTGAGAGTCGGACCGGTCTAATAAAGCTTCTGCCATTGCTTTGTCCTGATTTAAATCTACGTTGAAGTCACCAAGCAATACACATTTCGCAGATATACACTTAGATAAGTCTTGCCACGACCACGATTTGCTCTCTGGCGCATATATGCCAATCACCCTTAGTGATGTTTCCTTTAATTCCTTCTATAATATCGACTACACACATATTTTGGAGATCAAAGTTAATTCTTTTGCATTTCAATTCTTCACGTACCATTACCACCACACCACCATTTGGATTTTCTCCCATCTGATAGTAGACTTTATATTTTGAAAAAACTTGGCTGCAAAAGGACAGGTCGAAGGGACCCGTTTCCAATAGGATTAAAATATCAAATTTGAAAGAATTAGAGAGAAGAAGCACTTCCTGCTGGCGCAGTTCAAAACTTCGAACATTGAAAGAAAGAATTTGAAAGGTACTGATAACTGAAGAGGTGTCGTTGCATTTATAGAGTTCCCATTGTTCAAATAATTTGGAAAGTAATAAAGAACTTTTCCATTCGCATAAAATGTTACATAGAAGAGAAAAATCAAATCGAGAGAGATTGGACTGTGCTTTACGCAGAAAAACATCACGCTTATAAAGTTTGTGTTGAGAAGAACAAGAGAAAAAGGACTGGCTATAGGTGAAAGAGTCATATAGAGTCGTTTTTACCAGTTAAAACTAACGAGGAAAGGTCCCCAGGTGCCACGCTCCGTTTTGAATCGGACATATGCCATTTTGTAGAGCTCAGTGAGACTAGCAAAAACTTAAAAGGGTTCTTCCCCGCGGGTCTTGGGAGTCGAGTTATGCCCTCTCTACTGAATTTTTGACCAATTGTTCGATATTGAGCAGTAAATCAAACAACGGAGTTTTGATCTGAAATTTTGCCCATAGATAGGTCTAATCGTCTTTAGAATATTCTGAAAATTTCAGCTGAAAAGAATGCTCCTTTGTCGAGATATTGAATTATTAAAAAATCATCGCTTTTACAGACAAGGCGCAAAAAGCCAACCTACTTGAATATCCAATATCTCGATAAAGAAACATTCTTTTCAGCTGAAATTTTCAAGATATTCTAAAGACGATTAGACCTATCTATGGGCAAAATTTCAGATCAAAACTCCGTTGTTTGATTTACTGCTCAATATCGAAAAATGGTCAAAAATTCCGTAGAAAGGGCATAACTCGACTCCCAAGGCCCACGGGGAAGAACCCTTTTAAGTTTTTGCTAGTCTCACTGAGCTCTACAAAATGGCATATGTCCGATTCAAAACGAAGCGTGGCACCTAGGGACCTTCCCTCGTAAGTCTAATCACTTTCCATTTTATTTTTTGCAGTCATTACCAGCTAAAAATTAATTCGATTATCTTGTTCTTTCAAACGTTTTTGCATATCATCGGATATATTATTGTCACCGAGGAATAAATATTCTAGTGTCTAAAAGAATAGAAGAAAGAAAGCAATAAAAGAGGAAAATGAAGAAATAGTTATCATTCTTTTTTTTAGTGTTTTTGTGAGTTCATGTGTATAACTTTCTCATTTGATTGTTGTGAAAACACAGTGCATTTATCATCTGACTGGAAAAATTGATAATGGGGATGAATGCCGATCGATTAAAAACCATTTTATCCTTATCTTTACCTCATTTGATCCTATTACTTGACAAAACAAAGAGTTCCACTTTACAATACCATGAGACTTCAGATGAATGAATAACTTTTCATGAAAAATCTATCTGATTTCTCTAACATGTAATGCTTTTCGAGAAAATCTGATTAAAACAATGTCCTCAAGACATCTACTCTAACATATAATAAGTGATATCGATTTTGCAGGTGCTTTTCATAAAACATTTATTTAATCATGTCGAATCTTAAAAACCTTAGAATTACACGTTTCATTCTATCAAATGATAGGTGCAATGGTTATCGAGCTAAACGGATAATCAATAAACTAATAAGAGAAAAAAGTCCATAGTCTCAAAATTCCATGTGACAGCAGTTAAGTGCACTTATTGCAGATAATATCTTCCCGTTGAATTTCTCCTAAAATAGATTTTTTATCACATGTCAGAAATGTTCTACTGTTAATAAGAAAATGCATTAGATTAAAGAAGTTAATGTTCATTTTATCTTTTGCAAATGACGAGTTTGCACTGAACCACCAACGCAAAAGTACTTATGCATATGAGATAATGTTGACAGTAAAGATATTTAATATTGTTCGAGTTGAAATTAAATATTAATATTTCAGTACATGTTTTCGATAGGTCATGAAGAAAATCGGTTTCCATGAACAAAAATTGAAAAACTTTCAAATCATCCGAGATGAAATAGAAAATTGCCAAATGTGAAGGATGTGAATGTGGGCTTCGTGATGAAATTTTATCGACCCCAATACCTATCTTTACAGACTTCGAAGTGAATAAACTTTTTTGAAGCATCTGTGATGAATGTATTTTGCTCATCGTATGATTCGTTTTACTTTTACATCGGAATTTCTGTTGAAATTCACTGAATAGCAAAAGCTGATATTTCAAGGCGTTAAAACTTACTTGAAGGAAATTGTGAATCGGGCATGATATATTAATTTCCTAATCGGGTCGAACCGGTAAGAATCAGAAATTCACATTATTTGAAAACATAGCTATGAAATATTCTTGCATCTACATGCCCTCCTAGAACTTATAAAACTTTTGGAACAACAAAAATGTATTTTCACACATTTTATGGTTTCTTTTCACCACTTTTTCTTCGTCGAAATAGCTAACAATACAAGGAAAGTAGGTTCTGTGATAGATGTTACTGTAAAAATATTATACTATATCCATAGCAAATACCAAAAATACAAACAGATTTTATAATATTGCGTTACTACGTTGACTATGAATTATTGGTAAGGTAGATGCAATCAATAGAAGAACTAGAAACTTACAATTTTTTGTTTTGAGTTGTATGATAACATGAATAGGAAGAAGAAATTTGAGAAATCGAATTTTTTTCAATAAAACCAATTTATGCCAATTGAATTTACATATTATGCAAAGATGAACAGATATCACACGGAAATTCATACAGATGTAGAAAACGTCGATTAGTATTGAATATATATTCATTGCAGTTCAACAATTCATCGTGAAATACCGTTCAAACATTCTTTTACAGATGCTATAAAACTTTGTTTCTTCGAGTTCAATGTAGAAAAAGAAATAACAGAAAATCAAATACCAAACAAGAAAGAAACATTAAATAGAACTTGATATAACAAAGAATACTCTTCTATATAATTGGCAAATAACTGATTCTGATTCTTAAGTGATGAAAAAGAAATTGTTTACGATTGGGGCCACAAAAATTTGACCAATATTGGATACTAATATATGTATATGAAGATAAATTGTCGCGCAATCAAACAGACATTCACTTATGGCATAGAAAAAAAATATTGAAAGCTTATCAAATTATCCAAAACATGAAAATCTCTATGTTCTTTATGATCAGTATTTGATTTTCATGACTCCAAGCATAGATGGCATAATACCCAAAGATGGGGTAATGAGATTCAACCGTCATATTACCCAAGCAGTATCCAACTCCGATGTGAATTTGGTGTAATGACTTTGGGTAATGACATTTCAATGTGACTATATCTTGAAAGCTGAGCAATTTGAGTGAATTTGGTGTAATGACTCACTATCCTGAAAGCCACTACTCTAAAGTCATTACCCCAAAGGTCATTACACCAAATTCACTCAAATTCCTCAACTTTTAATATATAGTTATGTGTGAAAAAAGTCGTTACCCGTTGTAATGGGATTGTGCCATCACTCACTCCAAGACCTGTCACGTTAAGACCAACAGTGGTATCTCAGTTTTGTAGATGCTTAATTTAGGGTGTGGGTGTGGATGGCGATGGGTGTGAGCGAAGAGAACACCACATCCACACCCCCATCCACACCCACACCCACCCCACACCCACACCCACCCACACCCACACCCCACCCTTATTCTGCGGATAAGGGTTTATTGTTCTACTCTTTTATAAAAAGGGTTTATTATTCTACGGATAAGGGTTTATTGTTCTACTCTTTCCGAAAAAGGGTTTATTATTCTACGGCTGAGGGTTTATTATTCTGCGGCCAAGGGTTTATTGTTCTACTGTTTTATAAAAAGGGTTTATTATTCTACGGATAAGGATTTGTTGTTCTATTCTTTTATAAAAAGGGTTTATTATTCTACGGCCAAGGGTTTATTGTTCTACCCTATCATGAAAAGGGTTTATTATTCTACGGCCAAAGGTTTATTGTTCTACCTCTTCGTGAAAAGGGTTTATTATTCTACGGTCAAGGGTTTATTGTTCTACCCTTTCATGAAAAGTGTTTATTATTCTACGACGACGGCTTTATTATTCTCCCTTTCATAAGAAGGGTATTTTATTTTACATTCGAGGCCATATTAATATATCTTTTCATTAAAAGAAGTGTTTCTTCTATGTTCAAGGGTATATTAGTATGCTTTTTCATGAAAAGCTTTTTGTTCTACGGTAAAAAAAGATAAATTTTTACTTTTGGATTTTGACTACCCTTTGATTATTGTAAAATTAATTATCGATCTGCTTATTTAGTGATCAACTTTCGCTCTTACGAGGGAACGTTCCCAAGTGATTAAAAGCTTTTGAGCTCATATGTTACCCATTAGGTAGAGGACCACTAGATTAGAGAAATCTCCAAAGGATTCGTGCCCATATTGAGATTTGACAGAGATATCTAATTTTTAGTGGAATATTCCTGCTGGACCCTAGTTCTACAACAAAATCATATTTTCGAATTTTGACCTGAAACTTTGCCCAAATGAAGGCCTCGATCAGAGTAGCTTGTATAAAAAATTTCAGAATTTTTGGACATTGCATCTCCAAGGTATCAATCTTTCAAAGTATCCATGTTATATATAGAAAAGTGCCTATATTTTCAAAAATTGATACCTTGAAAATGCAATGTCCAAAAATTCTGAAATTTTCTATATAAGCTACTCTAATCAAAGCCTTCATTTGGGCAAAGTTTCAGGTCGAAATTCGAAAATATGATTTTGTTGTAGAACTAGGGTCCAGCAGGAAAAATCCACTAAAAATTCGATATCTCTGTCAAATCTCAATATGAGCACGAACCCTTTGAAGGTTTCTCTAATCTAGTAGTTCCCTACCTAATGGGCAACATATGAGCTCAAAAGCTTTTAATCACTTGGGAACGTTCCCTCCTTAGAATTGTTTTCGATATAAGTTTGTGGAACAAATTTATGCAATTATGCATATTGAGTCAACGATTACTTGCATTATTGTATTTGAAATTATTTCGATCAAACTTAACGTATATTTAGATCATAATGATATTGAATTATATAGTTGATAGCACCACCTATTAATTATTGTTGTGATCAGATAAACAACCATGCAACAGAAATTCATCAAAGTAATGAACCAGATGATTTCATTTAATTTGAGATTCAGAATGTTGTATGCTGATAGGCCTGAAAGTTTATCTAATATACACATAGTTGTGTTCAACATAGTCGTGATAGAAAATTCTTTAATTTCTTGATATTTTTTTATTCTTTATTTGTAGATATTATTTTTAAAAGTGGAAAGTGAACTGGTAATAATTTAAAGAGCAATACTACTATTGCATCTACAGAGTAAGTATTCTGTTTGAACATGAATTTAAAAACGTTATAATTCTTCTGTGCATAGGCCTGACGATATGATTCGAAAATCTTCATCAAATGTTGATTGTCAGAAACAATCTGAAAATTTTTCAAAAAATGTCGTAAAGAAAAAAAGCATTAACATGTGATAATGATGCTGATTCACAAGATGGTCTTAATGCTTTAGTTGATGTAAATTTACATGTTGATACTCGTCAGAAGACTAAACGAAAACGTCGTTACTAATCTATACACATAGTGAGCAACACTTAATATTGTTTTTGTATTATTTAGCATTCTTAATACTACTTTTTTATAAGAAAACTTGAAACATTATTAAGATGAACATAATGAATGAAATATTGTACATATATGATGTCTTTCTAAGATATGAAAAAAATAAACATTGATGAAATATGAAACTCTATACAAGATTGTCCAATTTTTTTTCTTCTAAATCATGAAAAAAAGCGATTTCGAATTAGCTACTATACACAGACATTAATCAATTACGAACAAGCTCTTGAATCATTATATCAACAACGATACCATTTTATAAAAATTTACTTTAACTCAACAGAGACATTCATATTTTTCTTTAGAATTTCTCTCTTCTTAGCATTTTTTTATAATATACAATCCAATTCATTGTATTATCTGAATTTCAAGAACTTATAGACTGTCATCGAAATAAATTTAAATAATTTCACCTGCAAAAAGAAAAACACGTCTTCATTCTATCTAGTTGCAATCGAATAGTAGCTTTTCATGCACTTTCTCTAAGAATCAAATCAACTCAATCATAGGTGTTTGCTTTTCACCAATCAGCACCGATAGATGCCGCCATAAATTCGCGTCTCTTGATCAAACAGAGTCTCGTAGTCACTTATAAATCACAACCAAGAACCTCATAAATATATTGCCCTCTAATTATAGAAACGGTGAAGTTGACCGAAAATTTCACACCATTCCAAACAAAACTAACATTATTTCTGCACATGGAATAGTCCTTTCTCTCGTCCATTCTTCTCCACAGCCAGAACTCAATTAAATGTTGCTTCTTTACATTGTTTACGTATTTAGTTCCATTTCTCGACAATTCCTGAATAGAAATAGTACTAAGATACTTTCAACATTATTATGGTTTTTTCTTTAGACGAGATAAAATTCACTATTATTCGGATAACAAAAAACTAATTTTCAAAATTCTTTCATTTTCTTCGCTAAAATACGATCCAAATTTATAGGCAAGAAAAGGTAGCTTTGCACATTATTTTTCTTTATTTAGACACAAGAAACTTCAATATCATTAGATTAAAAACAATTGCTATAAAAATATTTTGTCTTCTTCAGATACAGTTAACTTCAATATCAATAGGTAAGCAAAAATTAACCTAATATATTTTTTCTTTAGATACATGACGATTCAAACTTTCTTACGTAAGAAAAAATTAGCTTTGCACATTATTATTTCTCTTTATTCAGACACAACTAACTTCAACATCATTAGATTAAGAACAATTGCTTTACAAATATTTTCTCTTCTTCAGATAAAACTAACTTCAATATCAATAGGTAAGCAAAAATTAATCTATCATTTGTTTTTCTTTAGATAAATTACGATTCAAACTTTTTTAGGTAAGTAAAAATTAGCATTGCACATCACTGTTTTTCTTTATTTAGACACAACTAGCTTCAACATCATTAGATTAAGAACAATTGGTTTACAAATATTTTGTCTTCTTTACGTACAATTAACTTCAATATCAATAGATAAGCAAAAATTAACTTTATATTTCTTTTCATCAGATAAAATACGATTCAAACATTTTTACGTAAGTCAAAGTTAGCTTTACACATCATTGTTTTTCTTTCTTTAGATACAACGAACTTCAATGTCATGAGAATAAGAACAATTGGTTTACAAATATTTTTTCTTCTTTAGATACAAACTACTTCAATATCAATAGGTAAACAAAAATGAACCTTACATTTTTTTTTCTTTAGATAAAATACGATTCAAACCTTTTTATGTAAGTAAAAGTTAGCTTTACACACTATTATTTTTCTTTATTTAGATAGAACTATCTTCAAATATCACTAGATTACCAACAATTGATTTACAAATATTTGGTCTTCTTTAGATAGAATTAACTTCAATATTAATCGGTAAGCAAAAATGAACCTAACCTTTTTTTTTCTTTAGATATCTAGTGTTATGTGAAGTTTGGTCCAACTCAATGGTACAGTTGTGGAAAATAAACAGTAAGCTTTATTGATGTAATTTTTTTTCTTTTTATGTTTAGGTCCGTCGCAGCATCAAATGGAAAAGATCGGAAACAACAGATTTTGGGGCGTACTGCTTCAGTGTATATCAGTTTCCGCTTGCAGACGAGCAAATGGCTTGGAGTTGTGTCTGCGTCAAGACTTGGAAACTGTACATGTCCTACAAAACGAAGAGCGTATGCAAAGTGGATTCGTTGAAGCAGAACGGAAAAGTTAAAATTCTCAGGTGTAGCGTTGTTCATGCTATACTTGGGTATCCTAACTTTTCCGTTCTGGTTCGTCGAAGCCACTTTGAATAGACTCCTCATTTTGTAGAATATGTACAGTTTCTAAGTCTTGACACAGACACGTCTTCAGGTCATTTGCTCGTCTGCAAGCGGAAACTGGCACACGCTGAAGCAGGACGCCTCATAAGCTGTCTTGATTGTGAGCCATTTTGGTTCACTGTCTCGAAACCCCTTGCAAGGGTTTATGAACTTTTTCTAAACCCTTGCACTGGTTTATGTGTGTTTTCTAAACCCTTATATGGGTTTATGAGCATTTTCCTAAACCTTTATATGGGTTTATGACTGTGTCCTAAACCCTTTGGTAAACCCCTACATGGGTTTATGAGCATTTTTCTAAACCCTTATATGGGTTTGTGAGCATTTTCCTAAACCCTTATATGGGTTTATGACTGTGTCCTAAACCCTTGGGTAAACCCGAACATGGGTTTATGAGCATTTCACAACCCCTTTGCTGAATCCCATCCGTACTTAGTGACCATCATAAACCCTTTTTTAGGATTTATGCAAGGGTTTATTGATTTCCTAAACCCCTTCAGATACCCGTAGTAAGGGTATATTAAAGGGTTTATGATTTTCCTAAACCCTTAAAAGGGTTGTTACAAGTGTAACGTATAATAAACCCTTAAAGGGTTTATGAACTTCCTAAACCCTTCTCTAAACCCTTTGAAAGGGCTTATGAATTTCCTAAACCCTTTATTAAACCCTTAAAAAGGGTTTAGGAAAATTTTACATACGGTAAAAAGGGTTTATTATACGTTACACTTTCATGAACCCTTTTTGGTTTATTATTCTACGAATTTTTTTACAGTGTGTGGGTGTGGATGTGGGTGTGGGTGTGGGTGTGGATTTATCTTACTTCAGCATTCACACCAAACCCTCACGCACACCCACAACCACACCCACATACACCCACGCACCCACGCCCACCCACCCACCCACACGCACACCCACACCGACACCCCACATCCAACCTGTATATATCCCGTTCTGGGGTCAAATATCACTGCGACTCTAGTTGCATTGAATAATGAGATATTTATCAGTTGGAATGAAGAATTCTATTTATCTAAATGTCACATTTGAGAAAATCCGACTGCTTCTATGTTTAATAAAAATCTTTGAGTCTATGCTATATATTTTGAGTGATGAGTCTGTGTGAATTAGAGAAAAATATGATAAATAATTAATCGGCTAAGATGTCTTTAAGTTTATTCGACTTTACAACTGATCGGAATACTTTTTCTTGAATCTACGAGTATATACGAATTTAAATTAAGCAGTAATTATCCAATAGTTTGACAAGTTTTTACATGGCTATTGTTTTCATCTATTCAGCACAGATGTTTGCTTTGCGTTGTCAAATAAAATAAAGTATTCTAAATGTTTGAATTAAAAATACGTCTGATATTATATCGCAATGATAAGAAAGTCAACAAAAAAACCCAAACTAGCCAAATTACGATAAGAACTCAAGAATATAAAAGATGATGATGATAACGAAAATTTAACATAAATGTCTCTACCGGCGAGTAAGTTGCTTTTTTTGGCTATTTATCATTTTATGTTTATTACTTAAGGATCGGAGTACAAAAATTGTGGAGCTGCTTGGGTTAGAGCAAGCAATGGTCAAGTTCCACCAAATGCTGTTCCGGGTGGACAAGAGGCCAATGGTCAAACACTCTACGTTGCACGATTTATCACAAAAGAAGGTCAACTATCTCCAGGCAAACTTGCTCCTCAGTACAGACAGGCTTATGTTAGTTATGGTGGTAAAGAACAATCTTCCGCAGTCTATCAAGTTTTAACTCATCCCAATCCACAAGAATTAAAATGGGTTTCTACTAGTGGAAATAATGTACCAACAGGAGCATTACAAGGTGGAAGTGATCATGGAACTCCTTTATTTATCGGTCGAGCACCATTTCAAGGAGGTGTATGTTGCGGAAAATATGCGCCAAGTCATGGTTGTGTTTATTTGCCATGGGGTGAACAAGAAAATAGTGTACCGAATAATTTCGAAGTTTTATGTTTGACTAAAATTTGTGAATAAATTTTTATCAATGATAAATCTAATAAAGAATAAAATTTATTTTTATCGATCATTTTAAAGAATATAAAATATAGTTGACAAAATTTAAGCTATTACTGATATACGTAAGGATATACATTCAAAAGAAGTTTGTTTTTTTTAAATCACATCATTATTCTCACTTGTTTATTGTTGTTCTCTTTTTTTTTGTCATTGATTAAATAACTTAATATTCATGAATAAAATATAATTAGCTTAGATTATTTCTTATCTAATACATGTTTATTTAATAAAGTAATGAAAAATTCTCTTTGACATTATGATAGATAATAATAATAAAGGATATTTAGATTAAATTACTAATTGTAGACATTTTAATTCGATTGTTTATATTAAATTCGAATAACAAATCGATCTGAATTTTTAGTTTGAGTATTTTGCTTTAACATTTTCAATTATTTGAGAACATATTGATCAATAGCATATAATTGTAAACTTTAAATTTCAATATGATTTTCAGACATAAGGATTAAGATTTAAAGTCAATTGTATTTGGTATTAACTCGTTATTTGTTTTCATCGGTAGATAAACCAAAGATTAGTGAATATGAGTCATCGACTTCGTCAATTGACCTATATGCCTATTACTTTTTTTTGCAGAATATTATTAAGAGTCCCGGTCATCGAGCTCTTGCACTGGAAACTATGCTGTTATTACCATGAATACATTAGAAATACATTATTATATGATTGACATGGAGACATTATTCAAGAGTTTTTCATTGTATTTTTTGAAGTAGGTCAATTGACGACAGTTAGACATATTTAAAGACATTCGTCGGTGATAGTAGACATACGTAATAAAAAAAAACAAACAAATTTTATTGTCAAAGGCAGTGAAAAAAAGATAGAGCCAATATGGTTATTTTATCTTAAGTTCTTTTTGTTTTATTATAGCATGACACTGGTTTAGACAAGATAAGAACTTCGATGTATTTTATCGGTGTGTGGATGTGGGGTGTGGGTGCGGGGTGGGATGGGTGTGGGGTGTGGATGTGGGTGTGGGTGGGAATGTGGGTGGAGTGTGGCTGTGGCTGTGGGTGGTGGCGTGGCTGTGGGCGGGTGTGGGTGTGGGTGCGGGTGTGGGCGTGAGTGTGGGTGTGGGTGTGGGTGTGGATTTATTTTACTTCAGCGTTCACACCAAACCCTCACCCACACCCAGACCCAGACCCACACCCACACCCACATCCACACCCACCCACACCCACACCCACACCCCACACCCACACCCACACCCACACCCCACATCCACACCCACACCCCACATCCACACCCACAGCCACAGCCACAGCCACACCCACACCCACACCCACACCCCACATCCACACCCCACATCCACAGCCACACCCACACCCAAATTCATACTTACACCAGATGCCTAAACGCACCCACACCCACGCGCACACAAAATCGTCATTGAATTGTTCTACTTAGCAGTATATATCATATTGGAAATATACGTATGCCTTACAGCGAAAAGTGTGTCGTAAGCCATTGAGCAAAGAAGGAAAACAGTCCTCGAACAGTATTAATCGAGAATTCGAACAGAGTTGAGAAAGTAATTTTGATACTTAGACAACAGTGACGAACCCATGCCCAGAGAATGACATAAGTAAGCGTTAGAGGAAGCATGATTAATCCGATGAAAAATGAATAGGAAAAGGAAAGTGGATCGCAGATGATTGTGTTTTTTATGAAATGGTGTATAAAATCGTGTATTCCTCGACTTATTGGAGTCGTGATGAGGAGTACATCGTATGCCTGTGAGTTTTCTTGTTCACAAAAGAAGCGACCTGCTTGATAGTACAATATCCAATTGTATGTGTCATTAATAAAATACTGTATTACATCCCATATACCTAGCATCATTAAACAAATAATGATGACTAAGCGCTTACTGAACTTTTTGTTCCTCAGATACTGTACTGCAGCTCCTGGTAAACATTGTATGATAAAGGTAAAAAATGGCGTAATTTCCGTATTAGGTAACATGTGTGACTTGATGCATAAGTATAGCTGCAAGTAAGTGCCACATAACAATGCATAAACACTGAAATTAAGAAGATTACTGATGGGTAGCACATTAATTGCAATCAGAATCAGTTTTAATCGGTACCACCAATAATCTCGTTGTTGTAGCCAACACCATATTATAGAAGGTGATGACAGCTAAACAATTATATTGATAAAACAATCAAAATGCTTTCTTTCTTCTAATCAACTGACCTGTTCGCTGATCCACACATTAAGAATTAATGAATCAAATCGACAAATATAGCTATTATTGATTAGTCGCCGTGTTCCATAAATTGCCCATTCTGGTTTCACTAGCCAATATTCTCTTTTCAAACACCATCCCAAATTAAATGATGCATTTGACAGATGCGTAAACATATCAATCATACGAATCATAGAAGCTTGATTTGTGTGTGTTACAGATAAACGTTCAACAAAAGGGAAAATGGAGCATAACTCTTGAACTGGATATGTTTTATCGATTTTGAAGCTAGTATCTATTAAAAGTGTTCTAATCTGTTTGAACTGCATACCTTTGAGTTGTTGAATCAGTTCCACTGAATTATTCGTCATGAATAATTGATGAAGACGAGGTAAGTTCAATAGGTGAAGGACATTTTGCGATGATTGAATGACTGGAAAACATAGAGTCAAACTCTCTATTCGGTTAATATCGATAATGGATGCGAGAGTCTTTAACTCAACATAGTTTTTGAGTTGCAGTGATCGAACATGAGGAAAGTAATGATTAACGTCGAGTAATGACTCAGATATTTCGAGTGAAGTTATATTCTCTAGATAAATTTTAGTGTCAGATACTGTTGAATAAATGGGCCGCTGAAAAGTATTGTGGCAAGAGGTACTTGCGAAGCGAGGTACAGAAAACAAGAAATTGTTTTCATAGGCTACATACCAACACTTTTGAAGCCAGAACCACGTTTGAAAAGTAGCTAGAATTCTTTCAATTTCAACTAGTCTCACATGAAAAATGAAGTTAAAAGTAATCAGTGAGTGAATAATATTTTCCCATCTTTGTCCATTGACTAAATCGATAGCATTGTTCTTAGCATGTAATTCAAAATGCTTCAGACAAGATAGATTTAATAACAAGCGATCCATGTCATCCATAGATACGGAATAGTCTAGAAAAATAACATTCTTCTAAGAAGATAAATTTGCATGTCCATCAATCTTGACTGACTCAAGAAATAGATTGCTTTCTTCTTCATTATCGTAAGTAAAAGTTTGACGTTAGAAAATCGCAAATTCTGTCATTCAGTCGTCTATATTGTATCTATCTCGAGCTTTCACAAGCATTCTTAACAGATTTTTTATGAAAAAACTTTGTATCCATTTACTCCTGCAATAACTTTCAAGAAGTGCGGTGATGCCCTCTGAGACGGATTGCTACGAGTGAGACTACAACACATTTCAAAGAAATAGAGCCGAATTTGCTGTACAAAGTCATATATTTTAATTTTTCTTTAATAAATCCATTGAAAGAAAGAAAAACTCTGGCTCTTGCAATCCATCGAAATTCCAATAGTTTGAGTTAGTACATTTGTCGGAAATGCAAGAAAATAAACGCAACTGACTGAGATACTTTCCACTCATGATTTCTGCGAAGAAAAAAGTGCTGTCCAATAGTAGATGGATTAATTTTTTTTTCAAAGTTAACATCAGTATTTCAAGAAGAAGCAAATTTGGAATAAAGTGAGACAACATCATCTTATCAACTGAATATTTGTCATGAAAATATGCGTTAGTTCCGATATATAAAGTCTCAAATGAATATTGATCTAGAACTTATAAAGGCTTTAACAAAACATTTATTGACAGTTGATAAGAATTCTAGCAATCACTAAGTATCAATGAAGAATATGCCTTTTGTTTATCTCATTCCACTTTCATAATTGAAATATACTCACTTGAAATTCGGAGAACGAGAGAGGTGAGTTTAGACGATGATAAAACTGTAGCCAAATTAATGTTTTGGCAACTCCAGTGGATATCGAGTGATTGAATTTGCGAGGCATTTCGATAAATATATTTGAAAGCATCAATAGAAGATATTTGAGTATTCAAGTTGGAATAAGTAGACCATCCGGATGAAAGCAATGAAATTTCTTCACTGATTATTAAACTCCGTAATTGAGATGGCACTTCACTAGAAACCATGAATCTGATATCACAATTATGTAATGAAAGACAAAAATATCGATTGATTTTATTCACGCTTTCAAGGATTATTTTCAATGATTTCGGTTCAATCTTGTACAATGTAAGTGATCGAAGATGAGTAAATGATTCGATTTGACAGAGAGACAAAAAAAGTTCAGATTGTCTTGGAGTCTCATTAGAATCCGAGAGTGTCAATGAAAAGATTTGATCCGGTCGAAGACGATGACAAACAAGATCGAAATGAGGTTTTAAAATCGAGTGAAAATTCACTTTATGATTCGAATATGAAGCCAAGATTGCATCGATATACATGCTAACATTCGAAAATGTTATAAGAATCTCATGCGCCCAAAAGTAATTGAATATAATATAGAATAACTCCATTGGCAGAACATCAAGAAGACAACGATACATTGACGACCGTGTGTATACAGCAACCTGAAATAAGCATAAAAGAAGATTGTCGACTCTGTATTAGCAGTAATATTTTTGTTTTAACATAAATATTCTTCTACTAATAGACACCATCTTATGAGAGGTATCATACATTTCAACATCTAAATATAAACACTGTTAATGGTGATTCACACACTTCCTACTTGTGTTTTTTTTATCGTTTGTGTCGTGTCGTTTTCTTCCTTTCTTGTTCTTCTCTTTCTTTCTGTGGATTTATATAGATATAACCGTAGTCAAAACACCTTCGCGCACATGTTGTTATAGAAATATATCTTTATATATATGCTACGCTCAAGTGCTTTGTATACTGATTGATAATCTATGATGAGTAATATCAAACAACAGTTTTCAATAGTTTATTTGCTTACCTTGAGAAGAAATATAAAAGAGAAATACCCTTTTTGTCATGGACGTCATGCTATAATTTTACATCATTTATTGCGATATTGTTGAATTCTTCAACTAAAAAGCCTTTAAAGTCGTCAATATTGTTGGATTTTTTTCTTTATATTTGCGCTTTACGATCGAACAAGATCCATTGATAAAAATTGTACCTTTAAAATTATCAATTCGATACTGTTTAATACACTGTAAAACTCGTTTTTTTATCATATGCTACTAATGTAGGAGTATCGCTTGTTGACACATTTCTGTAACATTGTTCATGAATATGAAGATCCATTGTTACATACCCTTGTTGTTCTAGTGAATTTTTTGTTTTAATTCGTTAATATTCTAATAGATTGTCCGACATAGAATGTTCTTTTTATATTTGATAACAGGAATATATCGGACAACTTTATTCCAAAAAGATAATATTGATATTTGATGATTTTTTAAATCTTCAGATGACGTGACAGTTTAATGTATGTGCATCGAAAACCGAAGAAATCATACCTCTCCATAGTCAACGTGTAGTACAGCTAGCAAACATATATCCTACGAATCATTAACTTCATAGTTCCTCTCTAACGAAAAGAAGATAGCTGCAGAAAAAGAACTTCTTCTTTAATTCATATGTTGCATTACTAATGCACGGTAATTCAATACAAATTTTCTTCTTATTTTCTTCCAATTTCGTGTGTTCTTGTTCTGCTTCTCTACTCGTCTTTCGACGGCATAGACTTAATTTTATGCCAATAACATTGTCAATGAAAGATACTGGATAACGATGACTTAAAGCAATCCTTCATATATTGTTAAATTCATCACTAAGTAATGTATCAGAATGTGGGTATGAGTGAGTGCAGAACAAGAAGATTACAATGACGCTCACACCCTCATATCCAGGGGGTGGGTGTGGGTGTGGGTGTGGATGTGGATGTGGGTGTGGGTGTGTGTGGGTGTGGGCGTGGGTGTGGGTGGGTGTGGGGTGTGGGTGTGGGTGGGTGTAGGTGGGTGTGGGTATGGGTGTGGGTGTGGGGTGTGGGCGGGGTGTGTGGGTGGGTGTGGATGGGTGTGGATGGGTGTGGGGTGGGTGTGGGGTGTGGGGTTCGAGTGTGGGTGTGGGTGGGGGATGACTGGGGATTTGATTTGGGTGTGGATGTAGCTTTCCGTTAGAGAGGAATGATACACAGACACCCACACCCCACCCCACCCTGTTCCAAGTGCACTTTCACGTGCTACAAATAATGTTGTAATCAGATTTCTTCTGAATTGAACCATCGACGCAAAAAGTAAACAAACCTGTCGTTTCCCCACAGGACATAAACTATCCTGCCAATAATTCCACCATTAATTCGGTTAGCAAGTGCTCCAGGTTGTTTCTGCATAGTTTCTACTACTCGTCGACGTGGTTCATAAAATGGTGCAATCGGATTCACGATATCTTGAACCATTCATGCAAAAAGTCAAAAATACTATTTGTTTCCCATGCTTGATAAACAATCCTGCTTGTAGTTCCATCACTGATTCGCAAAGGAACAGTGCTAGATTATTTCCGAAGAGTTCCTGATAGACTCCAACTTCCTCTATCCAATCATGCAACCATATTTGGGTAAATTCGTGGGGTTTCTACCACTTTTGTGGAAAAAGTTTTTTTTTTCGATTTTGATATTCTAGTTCGACGTATCACAGTCGAAAACGGTTGGAAGTAATAATAAAAATCTTTTTCGGTATATAAATTTGGGAGATGCAGGTCAATTTTTAGGAACAACTCAATGTATCTATCGTTGGATAATCTATGGGATCTCAATCATGTTGTGTAGTGATGAAATTTTCAGCGTTTGTAGAGCGTTTAATTCCGCGCATTTTGATTAAAAAAAATTTCCAAAAAGTTTTTGTATTGTTGAAAATAGACTCAAAACACTATAAGGAATGGAGCAAACTATTACAAACAATTGGTCAAAATTGTGCAAAAATCATTATTTTGAGAGTTTTTAGTTTTTTACTACTTATAGTGTTTTGAGTCTATTTTCAACAATAAAAAAGCTTTTTGGAAATTTTTTTTAATCAAAATGCTCGGAATTAAACGCTCTACAAACGCTGAAAATTGCATCACTACACAACATGATTGAGATCCCATAGATTATCCAACGATAGATACATTCACAGTCGAAGAGATCCGAGAACTTCGACACTGCAACAACGTTTCCCAACTCATTCAGTTTTTTCAGTTCTGGAAGTTTCAAATTATTCTGATGAACCGTTTTTTAAAAATACAGCAAAGGTTACAAGAATCTCCTCCTTGTGAGAGTAGTAATTATTTTGAGAAAAAGCTACTATCTGAAAGAATGAAAGAGAGTGGGGTGTGGGTGTGGGTGGGCGTGCGTGTCGGTCGGTATCGGTGTGAATGCATTTCTAGCCACATCCACACCCACACCCACTGAACTGAATCGCTTTGAATAACGCCTTGCAAGATCAATTGGTTCAAAACGGAACTCTACACCGATGAACATGATTTGTTGTCTTCGAACTTTATTAATACTAGAATCATAGAAGCACTCATATTATGCATATAATCAAGCGGTAGTGTTCAGGTCTTTTCGATCCATCGAACGATCCACTCTAGACTACTCTTAAATAGCAGCTTGTTACTGGTAGTTTATTTGTTTGTGTCACATTTCTAGCAGTGTTATTTTCATAAGACCATCCTGGAGGTCCGTGTTGCGGATCAGACAGTGTTCGTATGCGACAATATTGATAGCCAGGACAGCCCAACTGATGATCATATGCAACGGCACCCTGGTCTTGCTCTGCTGTTGTACGACATACAGTTTCAGTGACATTTATTTTATTAAAATTTGGCATATAGGCACCATTATCATCCATGCAATTGCCTAGGCCTAGCCACGTCCAGTTCGATGATGACATGATTGACTGTGGTTTAGTTTTCGCAGCCGCTATGAATAGATCCCATGCAGCTGATGTCGATGATGTATTGCGTGACGAGTCACAGCTGTTGAAAGATTGATTACTCCAAATCACACTATACAATCCATCAATTTCGCAACGCCTCGATGTCAGAACAGTTTCGGCATTCTGTTGTATAAATGAAACATACTGTTGTATATGAGCTGCATCCGTAAGGTATGGTATTAGATAAGCCAAATGACGAATAAAGATGCCTTTGAACAGTTTTTGATCATCGTTACAGTTTGGTTCACATGGTTCTTTTAATATTCTGTCGGAGTAGATCAGCCGTTGTATGGTAGCATCTGCAATCTTTTGTGCAAAATTGAGCAGAGTGACGTTGCGCGTTGCATTGGCTAGTAGTGCCAAACCTGTTAAGATAACACCTTGATTGTAAGTCCAAGTGGTTCCATTATTATTGACACATGTACCATCTCTCGAACGGCCCATATTTCCTTCATGCGATTTGCTGCTCGCTTGGTTCGATGAACTACAAATATGAGAGATAAAGAGAACAGTGAGTTTTCTTCCGTCTCCTATGCAATTCACAACGTGACTACTAATCTCTTTTCAGAAAATCCATACCTCAATCCATCATTAATCAAACTATCACCGTTGATCAGACCACTTGCTTCAAACCATTGCCATTCTTTTAGAGCCCAGTCAAGAAAATATGTTGGAGCCCGACCCAGTAGTGACGCATATGGGTGCAAACGCATATTACTTAGTAGAAATAATTCGTTGGTGATGGCGTTTTTATAAGTATTATTTCGACATAATTGCACACCTCCACCACATATGCTGTCATTCCATGCATTGACAGTGACAAAGTCATGGATATCGACAGCTCGATATAAATATCTAAGATTTGGTTCAACACTATATGCTTGTAGCCAAGCTAGTAACCACCATTGATAATCATCGAAACAATCGCCGCCGGTAAACATATCGGTATTCATAAACGTTTCATGAATAACATATTTCAATGGTGAATCCAATAGAGATACAAAATTAGTCAATGTTTCCAATGTATTTGCCGATTGCCATCCCTGTTCATTCTTCCACAATCCTGACATGTTTTGATATTCACAGGTAACTAACCTCGATGCCGTTATTTGAGCCCAGTTGAGCGCTTCGTTTGTTGATAAACTGCTCTTGATCTTCGTTGTAACAATGAATGGTAGCAATAAGGCCACCCAAAGTGTAGTAAAACGGAGAGACCACGACATTGATAATTTCTGAAACAAAACTCGTCTCTAAATGCATTCGACTTAATGAACGCTAACGCTTTTGTAAGTCATAAATCTGATTTTTTGCACTTCTCTACTATTTTTTCATATCGAGAGATCTAGACTCTGTTTGGCCGATAGAGAAAATAACCCTTCATTGTAAAACCATATATCTCAAATTCTGACTTAGATCATCATGTTGAACAAAGTTATCGAACACGATTATTAACCGCTTTCATCCGTGGAAATTTTTGTGGTCATCCGATGAAAGCTGTGCGCTACTCGTCAAACTTGTATTCTATCTCTCTAATAAAGTGTGATAAGACTGATGTATCTACCCAAGAGAAATGCATTGATATTCTGCTTGTTTTTTTACGCAGGGGGAAAGATAAACAGAACAATAGATAAGCTCTCTTTTGATATTAAAACGCTTCTCTGGCCACTGCCCCTGATGTAAGCTGATAAGACAGCTTTTTGTTGTTTGTTGACGACACCTCGAGGAGATATAGTGCAGTTGAGTGAGATAGCTATTTATATTCTTTGTTGAAAAGTTTAAGTTGAGTACTTCAAAGAGATCCGGAGCGACCCGAACCGCCGGTTAACCGTCGGTTCGGGTCGGTTTCGAGTAGGATTTGAACAGAGTCGGTTCGGTTATAGAAGGTCATCGGTTTGGTTCGGTCGACTAATGAACTTCGTTTATTCGAGTCTGTCGCTATCACTGTTGCTTTGAACATAGTTAGTAGTTGTCATTACTGACAGTAGATTAAGCCTATAGTTGTTGCACTTGATGGCGAGGTATACGTTTGATGTCCCATCGTCTTTTGATGGTGAAAGCCCTGCATTCGTGGAAAGCTTCCAGGTCCCTCTGTAAAACGTTTCATGTCTGTACCCGCTGGTATTACACACCAAACACTGGACCGTAATAGAACCTTATTACGTCAGTAGAAAAGCATGTAACCACTAGATATAAACGCTACCGTGGGGATGTTTCATTTTATTGTCACTGATACGATAGAACGATCGAAATCCTTGTGGAAAGCCAATTTGAAAACTGCATTTAATAGACTTAATTATTATTACACGAAGATCTTTGTAAAAGAAAGGTGACTTCGGAATTCGACAGCGAAGAATCTCTAGTCAGAATCTTAGATTGATCTAACCCAGATCTCACCACTTTCTTGCTAAGATCATTGTATGATTGCGCTTAATTTTTCGCAAGATCATACAGAAATCTTGTTCAAATCTAGGCGACCAGAAAATGGCAATGTTTTTTGGAATGCATTTACATCTTAGCCAACATCTTAATAAGATTTCTCACAGAAAAAGAGCAAAAAAATTGATCAGCGGACATATGGAAAATCGAACGCTAGACCATCGACCCGTAGTCTAAACATTTATAGATTAGAAGTCGAACAACTTACTTGTAGTGCTATGTCCTTGTGAGAAATGTTCATTTCGATCCGCACTCAATCATGTGACAAGGAATACCTTGGTTTTCGTACAAAAAGTCGAAAGAAAAATGTCATTAGAACATAATCCCATACGGTTCGGTTATGTGAGAAGGATGACTCTTATCCGTTGACGAAGTCTCTTTTGTTTATCGATTGCTTGCAGCAAAATGTTTTATCTTTGGTATCACTGGTCACGAAACACATTATTTATCTCCAGCAAGATGGGAATACTCGAATACGAAGGGATTCTTTTTTCGTCACCTTGACACTAATCCCGAAGGACATAGCATTGTAAATAGTGCCACAGTCACCGATTCACTTTAAGTTGTTTCGATATATAGAATTATAAAGTGAGTGGGAAATCCGCCAAGTAAGCAATGAAAATAGCGAAAAATGCAGCAACCTGTGCTCAAGAGACCTGGCCAAGTTCCCAGAGTTCGGGAACTATTTGGGAATTCGGGAACTCAAAAATCAATTAACACGAATGAGTGCTAAGAAACTAAAATATGTCAAGTATATCAGGGAACTAAGGGAACTCTGGGAACTCTGGGACACCAGGGAACTCTGTGATATCAGGGAAGTCGGGAAACTCGGAGATATCAGGGAACTCGGGAAACTCGGAGATATCAGGGAAGGGTGTGGGTGTGGGTGTGGGTGGGTATGGGAGTGGGTGTGGGTGCGGGTGCGGATGTGGGGTGTGGGTGTCGGATGTGGGTGGGCATGGGTGTGGATAGAGAAAAGAAACACCCACACCCACACCAGCACCATCACCCACACCCCACACCCACACCCACACCCTCACCCCACACCCACACCCACACACCCACACCCACCCACACCCACACACCCACACATCCACACCCACACCCCAGATTTTTAAAATAAAATATGAAAACAAAATAGGAAATAAATGTGTCAAAGTATAATAAATGTCAAATAAAAATAACGCAAAAATAAAAAACTCAATAAAAAAATTGTTTTGAAAGTATATAATATGAAATTAACTTTATTTACTTTATGATGTTTTCTCTTTTTCTAAATAAGCAGTTTTTGACTTGACAAAAATACAATGAAAATTTTCTAAATTTGTGTGATATACACCGGAGATGTATACAACAAATGAGAGTTGCTCTCCAGTTCTTCAACAAGTCATACAACGACCATTCACAGCTCACTAAAGATAAAGATTTTGTTTATATGTTGTTTTTAATAGAGATATTTACTGCCGCAATGTCTCTAGATAATTAGTATCTAATGTTTAGTATTGTATATAAAGATGAGAATAATATTAATAAAGTTATTAAAATAAGTTGACTTAACAAAATTAGACTATATAAATTAGATATAGCCATTAGATTTCATTAAAGAACATTAAAAAGAACAATATATCATAGAGAATCATCTTACTAACAAATTCTTTGAACTTTTCTCATTTTAGTCTTTAGATTTTGATTTGTGATAAAGCATTCAAATTATTAAAGAATATCTTTAACAGAACATACATATAAAGGAAATGTAAGAATGATGTCATTGATTGCTAGAAAATATTGCTCTATATATACCAAAAGTTGATCTCCTACAAGAGATCTTAAGTTAAAAAGTGTATTTTTGAAACTTGAATTACCGAAAAATTTCAATGAACTCGACTCGTTTGTTTCGATTGAAAATATGAAACTCAATATATCTTCAAAAGACAATATAACACAGCTGCATAAAACACGGTTATCTTTGTAAAACTTTTGAGAATTGTAAAGCGTATTCTATTTAGTTTTTCAAGATAAAAATATGTGTATCATTGTTCTTATAGAGAAGACCAAATCATGTTGCTGCTATAATAAATTGTAAAAGAAGAAATAGTCCAATTGATTTTCGTTATTAAGTTTCAAATTTATTGTGATTTATTATAAAAATAACATTTTAAATCAAGAAAATCATTTATACAAATATAAAAAAAAAGAAAACAAAGTAAAACAACAAAAGTCAATAGCGTATTACTCTTAATCCAAAATAAAATCATTGAGTATAGTTGAAGAAAACAAAAAACAGAGTTTTAACTTTGTCTTCCATATACTTCAAAGAATATTATTTTGTTATATTTCAAAAAGTAAACTACAAATATCAAACCTATAGAAAGATGTGAAATATTATACGTATGTATTTTTCAGAATTAATTAAAAGGCATTAGCAGGAGAATTTAAAGAAATTGTTTACTTCTTTTTCATATATGAGTACTAAGTAGATGTTCGATTCTCTATCATCCTTAGTATAACATAAAAAGAATATGAATGTTACTGCATTACATAAAAACGTGTCTCATCTTTTCCAATTTCATCTTCGAAAGACTCTAAATCTAAATATTACAATAGTTAAATCGCTACCGGATGGCCACTCGTATGGAGAAACAGATCTACATATCTGATTTAAGCATCGTCTTTATGAAAACTTACTGCTTTTAGAAGTAAGATTTTATTTAATTAACTTAATAACAAAAGATACTTCGTGTTAATTAATTAACCTAGCAAAAATATTAGAATCATTAAGAA
>CAJNOP010001381.1:0-33980 GCA_905250075.1 Rotaria sp. Silwood1
GATCGAACGCACTAGTACTTATAAGATATACGCATTGTCCTAGAGCAATTGTTCTCGTTAAACATATTAAAATAGATACAAAATATAGTTAAATATCTGATAATAATAGTATGTCCTATGTCAGACTAAATTGGACGCGTATAATTACCAAATGAGTAATGTCAGCAAAAACACCCATGAGACTATAATGTATAGAATACTTATACCGTAATATGGAAGCATTATTTTCAAGATGAGTCAGTAAAAAACATTCATATGTGATAATACTACTTTATTTTCAGTTTTCTCAAGAACAGACTTGACATTAGATAAAGTTTGTAGAAACTTTGAAACAGTAGGATTGAATCTAATCTTTGTGAATAAATATGATCTCCGCAATATTCTTTAGAAACCACAGTTGTCTAGGTTGCCAGAGAAAAACAGCAGATGCAAAGAATTCATCAATTATTTCTTGAAAATAGTAAAGTTATCGATGTAATTGAAAATATAATTATGAAACGTTTTATTAATCATCTCGTTTTCTTATTAAAATATAAACAATTAACATTAAAAAATTTAAAGAAATGATTCATGTAGATTTTTAAAAAATTTTCTTAATCTCTAAAACTATTTTCGACCGTCGAAGATTTTTTAAAAACCAAACATCTAGTTTTATGTCACGGTCCTGTCAGGAAGCTTTAGCAGCTATTCTGGATATCGGCTAAAGCTCGTGAGGTTCGAAATTTTCGTACACAAACCCAATCAAATTCAAATGCGAATCGGACAGGTGTTCTGAAGATACAAGATGTAGTTTTCGGCTTTTTATATATGCGGTGGCTAGCACACTCTATACATATCTCAGACAACTAGAATTCATCGGGTCTAAATTTCTCAAAGTCAGGACTAACCTGAAAGAGTCTAACAGCGGTAACAATCTTGTATTTAGTCCACATTGAAATCACAATTATAGATTTAGCTTTGATAGTTATGAAATGTAAAAGTGAAAAATGCAGCAATGATGAATGAGCATCGAAATTAATACACATAGTTTTTTTACCTCCCTTTTTTCAAGAATTTGATTTCTCATGTTGATTCATATTATGATAACATTGTTTTAAAATAAAATGAAAGTAAAAAACACTCTTGTACAGAAAAGAAGAAACATTTAATTTTTCTTCACCTCCATCTATTCTATCAAAGTGCTATGATATACACTTCTATTTTCCATTACTAAAGAAAGAATTTACTCTAACATCAATCAAGTCTGATTGTCATCATAAAGTAAGTTTTTGTTTCAACTTATTTACAATGAACAGTGACTAAAAATTTTTGTTTTCGAACAAAAAAGAAAATTTATATTTTCTACATTCTTTTTAAATATATCGCGTCCTTGTTTTTATGTTCAATTATTACTTGACGAATTCATTCATTAAAAGAAATATCTTTCAACATAAATATTCTCAAATTGATATTATTAATTTTTCATTTTATTACATAATAATAATCGTATAAAATTATCATTATTTTATGCAGAATACTATATCGAAAAATTTGTTAAATATTTTTTGAATACTACTTCAAGAAACAAAAAAGGTCAAAAGATAAGAAACATATAAGAAAAATAATCACAATGCAATAAAAACCAATCTTTTTTTTCATCATGATATATAACGTCGCACCATCGACAGCGACTCTTATCGTAAAACATGTGCTTCATGTATATGATCGAACATATGACTCATACTGTATAACATCAGTTGAATACATAGGTAGATGAAAAAACAACACGTAAAAAAGTCATATACATATGTACGTTTGAATATATATGCTTGAATGATCGTTTCATTCATCATGGGCGTATTCAAATAAAAACAATAGCGATTATGTTAAAAATTACATGATCTCACACAATGTTGATTTTTTTTGTTAAAGGTAAATATTTTAATATTAGAATTTTATAACAATCTTATTTTGCATGTTCTATAGTAAATACAAAATTCAATGTATTCATATGAGTGTTAAATTAATATAAAATATATATTTCAAATAATACATACTTACGGGAAAAAATTTCTAACTGTCAAATTGCTTTTAAATCAGGGCTATGCGTTTAATGTAGATGTTAACGAACTATGAATACCCTGAAAACAGTTCATTGCTGCGGTGATAATATACTTTTGCCATAATTTTTAGTACAATACCGTACTTATCCTTCTTAGGAAAATTAAGTTTTGAATTTTAATTTGAACTTTTGCATAGAGAAAGATCTTTATAAGAATAAATTATTTTAAAAGTTTTAGTCTTTTCGATTGCACTTATTTTTATATAAGGAACATCGAAATTAGTAGTTGTGTATGAGTGGTATGAAGAACATGCTTTTATCATAGGTATATTTTAGGATAGAATCAATCAAAGATTTGAAAACTTTTACAATCAACTATTTTTCGTAAATCTTGTCTTTATGTAAAATTTCAAATCAAAATTCGAAACTTAATTTTCCTAAGAAGGATGAGTACAGTCTTATACTAAAAATTACAATACTTTAGCAATAGTAAATTATGAACCCAAATTACTTTCAGTGTGTTCACAGCTCATTAGAACTTATATGATGCACATAGTCTCGATTAGACATGTGCAAGTAACAAATTTTTTTTTAATGTCGATCCCGGTAACTTAGTGATTCTGATTTGTTTCTCGTACTCTATATTTTATTTTTAATACTTAAAAATATTCTCTTATCACTTTATTTTATTTTAGTTATCATGTTGATCTGTTATTAATTACAATAGAATAATAAATATCTATATGTTTATTTTAGGTATTTAAAAATTTATACGAATGACTTCGACTCAGTCATCATCATCTTCTCTTGTACAATCACAAATAAACACACATATTCAATTCTCTATTTGGCATACATTTAAACATCATATTCCACGTTTTCTCACAACAATTCTTGTTGATGTTATTCTTCCACTTGTTATCTATTTTGTTCTTCAAAAATATATTAAACCTGTTTATGCATTATTAGTTGCTGGTACTCCACCATTTTTTATGGTTATTTTTAAAGCTATATCATCTCGAACATTTGATGCACTTGGTTTTCTTGTTTTTATTGGTTTTATTATTTCAGGTATTGTAGCTATTATAACACATAATCCAATTATACTTTTATTAGAAAAATCTCTTGTTACTGGTATTGTTTCAATTATTTTTGCAATAACATTAATACCATTTCATTGTTGTCATGAAAATTGTCGTTTACGTCCATTAGGTTATTATTTTTATCAAGATTTAATTCCAATAAATCGAGAACAAATTGGATTACCTGAAAATTTATTTATTAATAATCAAGAATCAATTGATGAACAATATTCTGAAAATGAAAATGAAATTCTTATACATAAATCATCAAATAAACAAGAAGTAGCTCAAGTATATGAATGGATATATATAAATTGTTCATCATTTCGTATAGCATGTTATTTAATAACAAGTACTTGGGCTGTAGGATTACTTTCAGAATTTCTTTCTCGATTAATTCTTATTTTAGTTCATTTATCAATTAATAAATTAGTTATTTATGGAAATGTTATACTTAGTACAATAACAGTAATATGTATTTTAATAACAATTATTTGTGTAACTCGTGAACGAAAACAAACAATAATATTAATTGAACAATGGAAACAAGAACATTTGAATATACAATAATTAGTTGACAAGTAAAATAAAGAAACTTGTAGAAAATTTTTTTTTGATTAATTCACAATAATAAAATATACATTTGTACTTTTGCTTTGATGCAATAAGAATTAACAAAAAAAAAACACTTGTTCAGTGATTTCTCATTCATGTATAATTATTTGATATGTCATTGATGCATATAGATACAAGAATAATAAATAAGTAAAGAGAAAAATATTGCTACTAACTTTTTAAAATTTCACTTTCAAAAGTCGATCTTCGGTCAAAGAAATTTAAATTGAATGAAATTTTCAGGATATGTTAGAACTGTTGTGGAAAAATTATTGTAATATTCTTAGCTGCATTATATGACGTTTTTTGCGAAATATTCAACAAAAAAAAGAGTTTGAAAGAAAAAAGAATAAAAGTAGAACTACTCTAAAATGTCTGATGAAAAAAGTGTAAACAGATGAAAAACGAAATAAATTTCCTTCTTTGTTATTTGAAGACATCGTATCTTTCAAGAGAGCGATGACTAGATATGTGTGAGACTACCTTTTTTTGATAGAAATTATCTAATAAAACATATGAATCAGCACATAATTCAAGAGAGATGACTCGAAAAGGTACTAGTTATTGACTAAATGAATAAAAAATAAAAATGTATTAAAAAATTATTTTAGATGCAATACGAATAAATTCTATAATAATTTTCTCTGGATCGGAATCGAGCGCAAAAAAAAAATCTTGACCCCGTACATCTCTCGTAATATCGTCAAAAATTTTCTCAAACAATGAGATCCATAAAAAGAAAAATTCATGCAAGTTATAAAAGATCAGACAACAGACTATCCTCTTATGCATTTATCTTAATTTCGATAATTCTAATAAAAATTGATTTTTTTTTTGAGCGGAGACTTTTCAAAAAGGAGTGGGTCTGCTTACAATTCTGGTGTTACTTTGTCTGAAAGTATCTCGGACAAAGTCTCAGAGGTTTTTTTAAACCTTTTTGAAAAGTATTAAGCTCTCAATTTTTATTTGAAAGTTGATTCTTTATACTCTCACAAAGAAATGATGTGATTCAAAAGAAGAAATATCCTCAAGTGATTCTTTTGTCCTAACAATGCCCATGAATATCATACAGAGAATGTAGTGTATGAACACAATTTTTCTTTTTTTTTGCTTAAACAGAATCCATACATTGTCATCAATCGAATAATAACTAAAGCGCGATGTCCTTCACTAAATAATCGTAAATGAGTCAAACGAAAAAAAACAAAAGTGTATTTACGAAGTCATACAAAGGACGAGTTAATCTAAGTCAATATCATTCGTTTTTCAAACGAAATTATATTCTACTAACGAGTCTATTGTACATTGTATTGATTTAACAATAGTGTTGTTTTAAATAAAATTAAACTCATTTCATCGTCTGTCATAAATGGGATATATTGACGTACTGTTGTGACATGTTAAACGAGTACTTCGATTGATTCTTTTTCTTTTTTTTTTTTTTTTTGGATGAAAGAAGAGAACAGCAAAACATTTGAGAGAGTAAATGAGGCATCTCACATGCAAGAAAAATAGTACGCATAAGAAAAAGAAAATAAAAGTTAACCAACCATCATTCATTACAATATATGACAATATTTATCGACATTCTTGCTCACAATAATCGTATGTACGTAGCTTGCATAATATATATTATAGCATTTCCGTCAATATAATATTCAAACGATCGACAAAAATGCAAAAGTCACCACAAGAGACGTCTCTACACCAATGTATGATGTTTTTTCTTTTTTTACATAAATAGTCACTGAAAACGACAAACATTATATGTGAGTGTCACAGATAATTTCTTTTATATAAGTAGACATCAAGAATTTTATTCTATAGTAATAGTTTATTGACTTGAAATTATTTGACATGAGATGTAATACATTTTAAATGATTGAAACATTAAGGATAGAAACTTTTTGTCTTATATCGTTTGTGAAACATAATTAATAATCAAATTCGAATTTTTATATAAAATTATATTCAATATTTTAATGTTATAGATTTTTTTTTTATCACTCTTTAATTAGTTTCATATAGTTATGTGAATCATTTTTATTAGTTATGACATCAAACGAAGTTAAAATCATGCGCGAACATAAATAATGACGCTGATAACTATCTAAAATCATTGTTTGTATTATACACATAGAAATGTATGCGGTTTTCGCTTGTATTTTTCCTTCAAACGAAAAAAAAAAACTAGTAGACCAAAACCTGTTATCATACAAAAAATATTGTCGTGACTCATTATTTATCGTGATAATTACTAATGATTGCAATACTGTTTATTATATATTAATATACCGTCATCAATTATGTAGTTCCTTATTTTGTTTTTGAGTAGAAAAAAAAATTATACAAAATCAACATATGTCAGTGGGAAGATTGTAATTTTTGACAAAAAGAAAACCTATGTTAATTTTGTTTTTAATTTGGTGTAAAACTACGATTCCAGTTTTCGTTAAGAGAATATAGAAGTCGTACGTATTATTTTTCAGTAGACAGTTGACTTCTATTTTTACTATTTGTATTCGTTATAAGCTAGAATGGCCTCTTTTGTGTCAACATTATAAAAAAAAATGACGTTCGAAAATATTTTGAAGCACAAATAATAAAAAATTCTTCACACGTTTTTTCATAGAAATCTAACGAAATAAAAGTTTAAAAATTTTTTTGTTTTTCTTTTTATATAGAAATACATTGTTTTTTTTTTCAATGATTTCAACTCATGAATTATATTCTTCATCAGATCAACAGCTACAAATACCTCGAAGAAAAAAATTTTCTATTTGGCAAACATTTAAACATCATATTCCACATTTTCTTTTAACTATTCTTGTTGATATTATTCTTCCACTTATTACTTATTTTATTCTACAAAAATATATTAAACCTGTTTATGCATTATTAGCTGCTGGTACTCCACCACTTTTTATGGTTATTTTTAAAGCAATATGGTTTTGCACATTCGATGCTTTAGGTTTTATTGTCTTTGTTACATTTGCTATTTCTGGTATTGTAGCTATTATAACACGTAATCCAATTGTACTTCTATTAGAAAAATCTCTTGTTACTTTTATTCTTTCAATAATTTTTGCAATAACATTAATACCATTTCATTGTTGTCATTATCGTTGTCGTTTACGTCCACTTGCTTATTATATGTATAAAGATTTAGTTCCAACAAATCGAGAAGAAGTTGGATTACCTGAAAATATATTTCGTGATGAAGAAGAACAAATTAATAATCAATATAGACAACTTGAAGAAGAAGTATCACGAAAAATAATGTCAAATAAACAAGAAGTTACTCAAGTATATGAATGGTTATATAAAAATTGTTCATCATTTCGTATTTCATGTTATATGATAACAAGTATTTGGGCAATAGGATTACTTTTAGAATTTCTTGCTCGATTATTTCTTATTTTTATTCATTTACCAATTAATAAAATTGTTCTTTATGCACATATAATACTTAGTTCAATAACAATTTCATGTATCATATTAACAATTATATGTATAGCAATTGAACGAAAAAAAACATTATTACTTATTGAAAAATGGAATATACATGAACAAGGAAAAAAATTATCAGAAATAAATCGATTATTTGCTGCAATCAAACATCATTCAAATTCTGTTTTAAATATTGATACACAAAATATACTTTAATTTTTAGAAAATAAATTTTTTTTTTTTTTTTTTTTTTGTTAAAAGTTTATTTCATATTACACCAAATGTTACTTGGCTTTATGAAAATCTCTGATCAACAAATTATATCTCAAAAAGAAATGACATTATCAACCTAGAAGTATAGAGTTCGAATTCAAGATAGATTTATCACATGAAATGGTTCTCTTATTAATTAGAATTGGACGTCTTCTCTATTAACAAACACAATTATTATCAGAATTTTTATGATCGATTTTAAAAACGAAAGCATTTTACTTCGATTGGAAATTGATTGCAGTTTGAACGATGATATTCAGAAATTAAATCTTCATCACTATTATAGATTGCACTAGAAAAATACTTTGTAAAAGGTCGTGCTCATTTTCGTTTCAACGAATGACTTGAATTTTTTTTTATAAATTCTACTAAAAGATTTGCACAGTGATTTTTATATAAATAATCCAACTTTTTATTTTCTATAAAATGGTATTTACAATTCTCTCGTATGTAATGATTTTTCAATACGAAGAAAAAAAGCATTTTTAGTTATTTTTATTGCTATTACACAACTAAAGATGACATTTGAGATCAGAATCAAAAATTACATCGAATCAATCACATCCGAACATTGCGCATATCTGTTTGTAGGAGAAAAACGAAAATTTTTCAGAATTAGGAAAAAATCTGTGAATATGATAAAAAATAAATTCATAACAAGCTAGAATTTATTATATCTGTCAACTAGTGACATCTATAAATCAAAGTGTATCGTATTTTTAAAAAATTATTTTATTAGAAATATCAACAGTAGTATTTACTCTAAGTTCAATTTTCTAACTGGCTCAATGATATCATCTTATCAAATTCGACAAATGAGTCATAATAATATAAAGGAGAACTAAAATTATGAAATAAATAATAGTGTACGTGATTTTCTACACATCCAATCTATTCTTTTATTTCGAATTTTTATCCATTCTAACTTTTTTTGTTTTTGTACATCGTTCCTCTAAAAGACGAAAATCTAACAATAAAGAACCTGAACCTTCAAGTTCATCATCATCATCAGAAAATAATAATGACGAAGAAGAATTACATCAACATGAAAACATGCAAATAGATTTAGAAGCTAGCTCGTTTACTTATTGATAATGATTATTCAACAATTCTCTATTTTCTTGAACAATCATTTGGTAGCTCAATAAACCAAAAAAAAAATCTATTCTTGATTTAAATCAATCAACAATCTATATTGGTAGTATTTTTTTATTAACTATTAGATTCTACTCTAGATGAAACAAACGATAATGATGAAAGTTTAGTATTAGGTATATGTTTCAAAAATATTCTTCAAAGTAAGTTTCTTTTTTTTTTTTGAAAAAAAGAAAACAAATTTGGACGAGTTGGGGTTTGAACCCAAGACTTTTCGCATGCAAAGCGAACACTCTACCGCTGAGTTACACGCCCATGGTAATCATATACGAAAAATTTCGTTTTTATTTGTTATTTTTCTTGTTCTTCGAAATAAGTTTATCATAAATTTCTTACAAAAATTAATTTTTCAATAGATAAACTTATATTTTAGATAAACTAATGGATAATGAAAATCATTTAATAGAAGATAAAATTGATGAAAATAAATCACAAGAAATTATCACATTTAAATCACTTGTAAGTCATTTTATTAAAGTATAAACTTCTAGATAAATAAATATTCAATCTCATGGTTCTTATCAAAGATAGTATTCGGTTGGGTTGAAATTCATATGAACAATACCCTAAGTCGAAGATTTCGGTCACCCGAACAGGGTGACAGAATTCTGGTTGGAGAATTTTTTGGATTTTTTCCCCGGTGACTTTCAGCCAACTTCCTTTCGTTTTCTGCAGAAATCACCGAAAATGTTTCGGCAACTTCCGATGTTTTCCTACAGGAATCCGCTCGTACTTCTCGATCTGGGACACTAACGTGTTATTCATTTGTGATGAAACATTCCCTTGATGACTATTTTATTCATAAAATGAATTCTAATTGAAATCGTTTTTTGTTTTGTTTTCTAAGGGTCTTAATGATGTATTATGTGAAGCATGTGAAAAACTTGGTTGGAAAACACCAACAAAAATTCAATGTGAAGCATTACCTGTTGCATTTCAAAGTATATTTTAATATATATATTTGTATTTTTTTTTGTTTTATTTCAATTAAATTATAGATCGAGATATAATTGGTTTAGCTGAAACAGGTTCAGGAAAAACAGGTGCATTTGCATTACCAATACTTCAAGCATTATTAGCAACACCACAACGTCTTTTTGCACTTGTTTTAACACCAACACGTGAATTAGCTTATCAAATAAGTGAACAATTTGAAGCATTAGGTTCAAGTATTGGTGTTAAATGTGGTATGAGATCAAAAAACAAAAAAGGAAACAAATATTTTAATAATTTTGTTTATTTTTCATAGCGGTTATTGTTGGTGGTATGGATATGATGTCACAATCAATAGTATTAGCTAAAAAACCACATATTGTTATAGCAACACCTGGTCGACTTGTTGATCATTTAGAAAATACGAAAGGTTTTTCACTTCGTTCAATACGTTATTTAGTTATGGATGAAGCTGATCGTATATTAAATATGGATTTTGAAATTGATTTAGATAAAATTCTTAAAATTCTTTCATCATCATCAACACGTTCAACATATTTATATTCAGCAACAATGACAAAAAAAGTTGCTAAATTACAACGTGCTTCATTACATGATCCAATTAAAATTGAAGTATCAGATAAATATTCAACTGTTGAAAAATTACAACAAACATATTTATTTATACCAGCTAAATATAAAGATGTTTATCTTGTTTCAATATTAAATGATATGAATGGAAAATCTATTATTGTTTTTTCTTCAACATGTACAACAACATTAAGATTAGCATTATTAACTAGAAATTTAGGTTTTACAACTGTACCATTACATGGACAAATGAGTCAAGTAAGAGAAACAAAAAACAAAAAAGCGATTGTTTAACTAACGAGGGAACGTTTTCAACTGGCAAATTCCTTTTGTGTTCGACTCTTTGTGTATAAGATAGACTCCAATGAGGTATGAAAAATTCCAAAAGATTAAATCCCCTTAGGCCTTCTGTCCAGAGTTACAGGCATTTTACTAGAATTTTAGCCTAGGACATGGTATATACGAACAAATTGAATGACGATATTTTGATCTGAGATTTTACTCACAGACAGGTCTATTTATGAGCGGAATGTCCTGGAAATTTCAGCTCGAAAGAACATTTCCTTCCCAAGATATTAAAGTACTCATATACGACAAAAGATGCTAAGATTTTCTGTTTTTTGGGACTTTAATATCTTGGAAAGGAAATGTTCTTTTGAGCTGAAATTTTCAGGGCATTCCGCTCATAAATAGACCTGTCTGTGAGCAAAATCTTAGGTCGAAATACCATCATTCAATTTGTCGGTATATATCCTGAGCCATAGGCTAAAATGCCTGTAACTCTGGACAGAAGGCCTAACGGGATTTAATCTTTCGAGATTTTTCATACTTCATTGGGGTCTATCTTATGCACAAAGTCAAAAGGGATTTGATAGTTGAAAATGTTTCGAAATTTTCCATTATCTATTTGTACTTCTGTAACCGTTAACAAAAAAAAAAAACAAAATCAATAGTATTACATTTCTAAATATTTTACTTCTATTTTAATTTAAATAATTCATTGAATCAAAAGAATAAAAGATCTATTCGTGAATACTATCATTTATTAATGAAAAAGTTTTCACAAAGAATCAAAAATTAAATATTTTTATTTTTCTATAGACAAAACGTCTTGGTGCATTAAATAAATTTAAAGGTAAAGCTCGATCAATTCTTATAGCTACTGATGTTGCTAGCCGGTAAAATTTTTAAAATATTTAAAAAAAAAATATATTATAAAAATTAATTATTTCTAGAGGTTTGGATATTCCACATGTTGATATTGTTATTAATTATGATATTCCAACACATTCAAAAGATTATATACATCGTGTTGGTCGAACAGCTCGTGCTGGTCGTAGTGGTAAATCAATAACATTTGTAACACAATATGATATTGAATTATATCAACGTATTGAATATCTTATTGGTAAACAATTAACACAATATATTACACATGAAGATGAAGTTATGCTTTTATTAGAACGTGTTAATGAAGCTGATCGACAAGCTCGAATACAAATAAAAGAAATAGAAGATGAAAAAAAAGATCATCGACAAAAACGTAAAAAGAAAGATCAAAAAAATGATGATTTTTTAGATGAAATGAAATTATCAAATAAAAAACGAAAACATGAATATAATGATTCAGAAAATAGTTTTGGTGTTAAAAAACATTTAAAGAAAAAAAAGAATAAATAAATAAATATTTTTCGTTGTTTTTTTTTTCTCTCACATTAAAAAAGAAATGTTTGAGAGATTTTGTTAAACACAAAAAATAAAAATTTTGTTTTCATTTTATTCTGATAATATGATTACGATTTGATGATATTTAATACAATTGATTTTTGTTGAACAAACTTTCTAGGAAATAGTCTTTTGAGATCTAATCGGCATGAGAAACGACAAACAATTATGATGTTTTCTATGATACTGACTTCAATGTTTATCAAGCTTCTCTCAATCAAATATACACCCAAGATTTCGGCACTAACTTATTAAAGACTAATGAAAGTCAATCGCTTTCAAAGATCAAAGCTGTAGAGTGTGGATATAGCCTTTCGAATGCAGCAAAATTCGTTAGTGAATGAAACACTTTGAACCACATCCATCTACTTCTCAAATATATCGAATATAATATTAGACTTAAATTCTTATTCAAGTGTCTTTGATCAACAGTATTTTACAAAATGACACAATACTAAACAAGTTTAATACAATTAATATAGATCAGTTCATCCCTTTAACCTTGAATTGGTCTTGACAGATGAACAGTAGAATGTTGTAGTTCTTCCATTGGTAAGGTCATTGGTGCTACTGGATTTCCATGAAATTTCAATTTTATAAGTATTTGTTTGATTTGTCGAGTAATAAATGCGATCACTATACTAACTATAAATACGGTTACTGTTGGACCCATAAATTGAATTCGATACATATAATAAGAACCTGAAAAAGGAAGATGAATATTAGTCATGATAGCAAATACTAGATTTGGTAATCCGGGTAAAATTATAACAACGACAGTAAATAAAATACGACGAGTAACCATGAAATCACGATGAGCTCTTCTTCGTTTTCGCACTTCTGACAGTTGAAATGCCTGATGACGAATAAAATATACCAAACGAGCATAGATTAACAATAGATAAACAGGAGGCAAAAAGAAAATATTCATAATTGTATAAGAAAGTCCAAGAATATTTTCATATCGAATACCACAGTAATAATTTAATTCATGTAAAGAATAGAATGGTTCTGACCAAAAGTATGATGGAAGAATTAAAAGAAAATAAATAATCCATTGAAGTTGAATACAAATTAAATTGAATGCAAATCCCTAGAATTTCATTCTTAGATTTTTTCAATATCAATAAAAATAAAATTATGCATGAATAAAGAAAGAATAAAGTATGCATACCCGTAAAAATCTGTATTTGGTATATACAACTCTTGTTAATCGATAAAAAGCTTGAAGAACAAAGGTCATATAGAAACAACCAAATGTTTCATAAGTAAAAAATCCTAGAACTTGACATGCGATTGAATTTTTATCGATAAGATTATTGGTTTCATATAAATCTGCTTTAAGAGCATTTATAGTCTGTAATAAAACCATGAAAGAAAATGCAAACATAGCTGCATATGTGTTTGTTGCAAGAAGAAGTGAAACATTTTTTTTTCGTCGTAGATGAATGAGCAAGATGAGAAGCAAAGTGAAAGCAATCAATAAAGTGAAACTAGAGCTGATGAGAGTGACAAAAGTAATAGCAGTATTTAAAAACATCATTGTTTTAATTGAATGTTCAAGAGATGTGTAAGAAAAAGATACATTTATTCTAGTTTTTCTCTCATTTGTTCTTCTATTAAAAAAAAAAAAAACAGAAATTCTTTTTTTTTTTCTTAGCCAATAGACTCTAAGCAAGTATCTAACAAGAGATATTTTCTTATTCAGTATAAGTCTAGTCGCTTTGAGCTTGTTTTTTTTAGCAGTCAAAGAATATCTAATATATTGTTTATATGATAATAATGATGTAAACAGAAGATGTATGTCAAAGTTCGTTTTAGATTAGAATAAAACTGAACCATACCAAATCCATAGATGCCTTTGAACTCGAATTTCTTTTTCTTAATAACATGTGTCTAGAGGGACAATCACGAATAAATGATAGGAATCTTATCAATTAAAATGAAGAATTTTTATATGAATTTCATCAATAATCTTCGTTTATTCATTATTCAATAGTAACATCGAACAGTTTCAAATTTATGTAAGATGCTGGAAATTTAGAACTTTTACAAGTTTTATGTGCAGTTCGATAGTGCACATCTAATTGTTCAAGCTCTTTCTGAATAAGGTTCAACAAATCATTTGAAGAGAATGTCAAAGTTCAAAGTCAGTAAGAAAACAATTTTTCATACAGAATTGTTTTTTTTCGAAATCTATTTTGAAATTAGGTTTTGTAAAATAATTTCATGCCAAAAATCAGACAAACAGATTCGATGGAAAGAAGAGAACAATATATTCCTCCATTTTTGTGACAAAGATTGGTACATAAAAATATTTAAAATACGAACTTTTCTTCAAATGTTATCGCCAACGTTATTCAGCAAAAATTCAAAAACTAGCTTTTCTTAGAAAACCCATTAGGCTCTATATGACTGTGCAGAAAAAAACCAATACTGAAAAATGTTTGTGAAAGTTTTTAATATACAACATCTTGTATTCTTTTGAAATTTCGCTATTGACTATGAGTTTAATGATGAAAACTAATAATAGAATTAACTTTTTCATTTCATGTCAATTTGCATCTCCAACTTTTTGAGCTCTTGAACAGAAGAGATCTCAAAACCATATTATATCATGTCGTAGAAACAAGCAAAAAAAAATAACGCAAAATAATTCTAACAACGTTATTTCACTAGAACTCATGTTTCTGGTACAACAAGAAATATTTTAATGCAATTCTTTCAAACACAAAGAAATTGGTCTCTCACTCAAATTATAAAATGAATCAATTATTTATATCTCTGTTATGAGTTGGTTGGATTCATGTCGAGTTATTCTATGAAAATAGAAATGTTGTTTATTTATCCTCATTGGAAAAGCTATGCCTATCTAATGACGCACTGTCTTTCAGCACATCATCATTTTAATAATACTTCCTATGTAGATGTTAAACATTCAAAGCAATGAATAGATTTTAATTGATGGCTATGACTTCATCAATGATGTATGTGCTAAAGTGTGACTATAAAAAAAACTCTATGTTTATGCAGTCTAACTATAGTGCAAGTAATTGAGTCATTAGTTTCAAACTTATTATCTCAATGCTTTCATTTTTGTTTCGACATACTCACACTACTGGATAACTTTCATATTTTGAAGAAAAGTTAGACAAATCACCCAAATGATGTTACAAAATGATTCTCAAAACAACACAAGCGATCCAAAACTAATTAACAAATCTGAATGAAAATTAATGATTATCGAACTGTCGTTATCGCTTGTCAAGAACAGTATAAAATCTATTTACCTAATCGTTTACGATGATTCTTCAAGATGATCTCTCAAAACTATATCTAACGTTATTCCTTAGAAAACTGTCGTGAACACTTTCATGTATATAGGATGATAGTACATTGCAAAGAATCAATCTACAAAAATCATAGTGACTAACAAGTAAAATGTTCAATACATTTAAACGAAATAGACTTTAATAGAGAGAGTTAAACTAAAGTCGATTTACTGTCAATCGAATAGTATACATTTTATTGTCCTCTCGTTGTTGGCTTTATAAGCGCAAAATCGATTGAAATGACACATTCTTTATTGATAAAAAGTGTTTTGAGTTGTGATGTTACTTGTCATCGTACGATATTCAGTGTGAACCAGAAACTGTAACCGAATCGGAATGAATGCGAGTGTGTGGTGTGTAGATGTGGGTTAAGAAACACTGGACACCACATCTTACACCCACACCCATCTTGCCCTTAATAATTACTATTCTATAAGTTCAATAAATTTATTGAAATCTATGATTATGTTGTCAGATACGTTGTCAATACATAACTTTCTTTTTCCTAATGATAATATATATGTGCTAACTGTCATAGAAAATCTCAAATGTTATCTTATTCTTCGCTCCATCGGCACAACTACCATTGTACCCTACTATACACATTGATTTAATCGCTTAGTAAACTTTCGAGTACATGATCCTTTCTCTCGACGAATTTTGAGATGTACTGTTGAGTTTTATCTAAACTTGAAATTCAATTAGCTCATACTTTTCTATGCTCATCTGATCCTGCCTCTGCTAGGTTAATAATACCATAGTCCTAGTGATTGACACCTACAATAATATTCTTTTGTTGTGTTAAATTCCAAAGCTTGCATTATTCACATCCGTTAGAACCTACAGTAGAAATCTTAGATTCATGAAATGTTTTGGAAGATTCTAGAAAGACCTATGCACTTCATAATTGATTCGTCTTTTCTTTTTGCTAGGAAAATGTACCCAATGATCGTTAGCTTTCATCATTCTTCTACATCCCGTTTTAAAGGATACGCATCCAATGATCTGTAGTTTTCATTCTTCCATTCTCCGTAAGTCAAACTGAATAGACGTGCTCGTGACTGAAAAAAACTTTTCATGATGATGTTCGTGATCTTGAGCAGTGTTTCTTATAGAAATCTGAAACAAGTTGTACATGTAAATTTTGTCTCTATGGACGAAATGTACATATACATCTTGTATCCATAGGCACGGTACACAAATCAAGTTGCATACAGTATAAAGAAAGAAAGAAAATAAAACAGTGCTAATGTCATTTTAATAAACTTCCATGCAGTTTTTATTTTACAGATGAGGTTTTACATTTGGTACAAGCATTTTTTTCAGAATTTAATACAGTTTTCGATATACTAGAAAGAAAACCCACACCCACACCCACACCCTTTCACTATATCAATCTGTTCGTGTTGATTCTTTTTAATGAAGTATGTTATACCAAAGCCAATGAAAAAATTTTGATTCAATTCGATTTGGCCACACTAAACAAATCTTCATACGATTTGACAGTTTTAAAAAAATGTCGTCATTCAATTTAATTCGTTTCGATAGAATCTCCATTTGAATTCGATTTGGTTTCGGTCTTTGAGTCATATAGATAGCAAACTCACCCCAACTACTATCAAAAGTAAAAATATCGTAAACAGATTCTTGCGACGTCGACAAATAAAAATATTAAAGACGATGGTATATCAAAGAAGAAATTCCCTCATCTTCACTCTCACTTTTACATCCACATTTTCGTTTTCGATATTTTTATTTGCGACATGTTTACATTTCGATCAAAGTAGAGTTTACTAGAGAGCACTGTCAACTAGTGAACAATTGCTCTTTAAACATGGTTAAACAATTTTTTGCGTGACTCATCGTGATCGTGTCCAAAAATGTTGGTCATACAGGACATTACTTCCAGTTCTTAGCGCTGAAGAGAAGTGAGAAGGAGAAAGCTGAAAAGAACCATTTCAACTTCTGCTTATCATCTTTTGTTCGAAAATACACACCTCTTCCACAAAAGGCTATCATCATTAAAATAATAATCAATATTGGCATTAGTTAATGGACTAATCTTATGAGAACACATGTTTTGATTTGAATAGTTGTAATGATGAACGAATCGATCAGTCGACATTGAAAATGAAATTACAAGAAACAGGATTTTTGTAGTAAAGGATAATATTTATTGATTAGTTACACACTGCCGAAATAGTCAGCATGTGATCTTATATTATCAAATTAGATGAATGATAACTCAAATGTATGTTAAATCGTAAAGGCCATTAGCTGCTTTCTTTTGAGATCTGATTAACATGAGAAAAAAGGCAGGAAACTATTACATTTCTGAGAGTCTGACTTGAATACTTATCATTCTTGTCTTAACCAAGTATGCACCAAAGGCTTTAGAGCCAGCATATTGAATAGTTTTGAATATTGAACGTTCTCAAAGATCGAAGCTTTGTAGTAAAGTAGGGTGTGCAGTTGATTTTTCGGGCGCATAAGAATGTGCCAGTATATGAAACACTTTAACCCACATCTACGCTCTTATTGATTTATTCTTCTGGAATAAATCTAATATAGCATTAGATTTAAATTCTTATTCAAGTCTCTTTGATCGGCAATATTTTATTATTATTATAAATAAAATGAGAGAAGACTAAACTAGTTTAATATAATTAAAACAGATCGGTTCATAGTTTTAAATTTGAATTTGCGTTGGTGAAGAAAATAGAAGTTGTTGGATTTCTCGTATTTGTGATGTAATTGATACTACTTAACTTCTACAAAATTTTCATTTTTGAAATGATTTGTTTGATTTGTGGAGTAATAAATATGATCGCTATACTAAGTATGAACACAACAACTGCTGGACCCATAAATTCAATTTGATACATATGATAAGAACCAGAAAAACGATGATCAATATTTGTCATGATAGCGAAGCCTAGATTTGGTAATCCAGGTAAAGCAAGAGCCATGACAAGAAATACAATACGACGAGTGACAATCAGATCACGATTAACCCTTGTTCGTTGTCGTTCTCGTAACGATTGAGGAGCCTGATGATGAATAAAATACAGCAAACAAGCATATATGAAAGATAGATAACCAAGAGGAAAAAAGAAAATATTCATAATTGTATAAGAAAGTCCAAGAATTTTTTCATATCGAATACCACAGTAATAATCTGATTCATATAAAGAATAGAGTGAGCCCGGCCAAAAGTATGATGGAAGAAGTATAAGAAAAGAAATAATCCATTGAAGTTGAATACAAATTAAATTGAATGAAAATCCCTAGAATTTCATTCTTAGTTTTTATAGCGTACTTTAACATTAATATAAATAATTACATCAAGCATGTTTGAAAACTATGCATGAAAAAAAAGGAAAAAGTTAGAAATTTACATACCCGTAAAAATTTGTATTTGGTATATACAACTCTTATTAATCGATAAAATGCTTGAAGAACAAAGCTCATATAGAAACAACCACCTGTTTCATAAGTAAGAAAACCAAGAAGTTGACATTCAAATAATTGTTTATTAGTACCATATAGATTTACTGTTAGAGCATTAAGAGTCTGTGCTGATATCATGAAAGATAATGCAAACATAGCTGCATATGTATTTGTTATAAGAAGGATTGAAACATTCCTTTTATGTTGTAGATAAATGATCAAGATGAAAAATAAAGTGAAGGAAATCAATACTGTAAGACTAGAGCTGATTAGAGTAATTGAGGTAAAAATATAACTTAGTAACATCGTTTGTTTTAACTGAACACTAAAGAAGTTGGTAAGATAATGCTATTCTTTTCAAGCTCTTTTCTCATTTGTTCTTTTATGAAATGGCGTATGTTTCTTTTTTGAGTCAATTGACTGAGTAAGTGTCTAGCAGAAGATATTTTCTTATTTAGTAAAACTTCAGTCGCTTTGAGCAATTTACTTGCATTCAAAGAAGTTCTAAAGTACCTGTTATTAAATGAATGGAAACAGAACATAAAGGGTTCAAATACGTAATTAGAAAAATATTCAAACCTTAAAGCTTTGTTTCTAAGCCCGTCAAAGTGTTTACCATTGCGTAAAGGTCAGTAGGATTCAAAACACTGTAGAATGTTATAATATTTGATCAAAGTGAAACATTTGTTTTTTCGAAATTAATTTTGTATAGATTATCAGATGATAATCTTGAAGAGATTCAATCAGAAGGACAGAAAAAAAAACATTCATTAGTTTATCATCAAAAATCAATTTCAAACTAAATTGAAAATTTGAATTTTCCTCTAAATGATATCTTGAATCTTACTTAGTAAAAATTCAAAAACTAACTATTCGTAGACAACTTTTTGTGCTCTATTCGACTTCAGAAAGAAAACTTATGTCGAAATTAATTTGTAGAAATTTTAAATTTTCAGAACCTGATAACCTTCAGAAATTTTCTTCTTGAATATAAATTTATAGATTAAGTATTACAATATGATTAATGTTTTTATCCATGACAATTTATAATTCAGTCTTCTCACTTGTCCAAGACAAGGACTCTCGGAACCATAGTACATAATCTTGAACACACATGAAGAAAAATAGAGAAAAGCAGATGCTTTAAGAGTCAACAACATCATCTCGTAAGAATCTATATATTTTCTAAACAAAACATAATTTAATTTGATTATTTGAGAGGCACGAAGGAAGTTGGTTTTCATTTAAATTATTAATGAATCAACAACTTTTTCTATTTTTGCTATTAGTCAGTCGAACACATGTTGAATTATGCTTTGAAAACGGATATACACTTAACTGAATCTTTTTGTGAGAGGCATGCCTATCTAATTTTGCACTTTCTTCCAGCACATGTTTCAATGGAACTTCCTACATAAATACTAAATATTTAAAGAAATAAATTGAATCTAGGTAATGAGTATGCATGAACCGATGATGTAGGTACTAATATGTGACTTTTAAAAACTTATCTTATATAAAATCTAATTACAGTAATAGTGATTGAAACATTAGTTTCAAGCGTACCAATTGTATGAGGATGAGTGTTTTTTTGCAAGTGTGGTAGTTAATGAACTTTGTTATGGTTATGAGTGTGATTGATCGAACAGTTGAAGAGTAGTATCATACGGCACCAATACTCATACATCCATTTGATATTAATATCAATTCAGTCTATTAAGTAGTATATTTTACAGGAACATCTAAATACTCAGTCGAAAGTCAAGCGATCCTCCACGACAAGCGTTGTTTGTCAGCTTACAATCAAAATGATAACAATTTCTGTAATTAATAAAATGCTTGGAAATCTTGTAATTTAGAATTACCATTTTCTCAAGTCATTCGATTTATTGAAATCGTTGATTGTATTGTCAGATACATCGTCGATACCTAAATTCATTTTCCTAATGACAATATGTATATGCTAACTGTCATCGAAAGCAGCAAATTTCATCTTATTCTTTGCTCCATCGGCGCAACTACCATTGTATCCTACTATACACATAGTAAACTTTCGAGTACATGATCCTTTCTTTCGACGAATTTTGAGATATACTGTCGGGTTTTACCTGAATGTAAAATTCAATTAGTTCATCATCTTTTATGTTCATCTTATTCTGTCTCTGCTATGTCAATAATAACATAGTCCTAGTGATTGATAATTATAGTAACATTCTTTCGCTGCATTAAATATCAAAACTTACATTATTCACACCCGTTAGAATCTACAATGAAAGTCCTAGAAACATACAATCCTTTGAAAGATTCTAGAACAATCTAAGCACTGCTATGACTAACTCGCCTTTTCCTGGTGCTAAGAAAACGTCTTCAATAATAATTAGTCTCTCCACCTCTATTATTATGTAGATGTATGCAATAGTCTTTGGCTTCTCTCTATCCTTTTCACTGAGTTTCTATGACCTTGGTGAAGGAGAGTCATAATAATTTTGACTTAAACTTCCACTAGCTATATTTTCTTCCAAAATGTGTCACTTTCACAAAATGCTATCAACATTACACGAAGAATAATCACTATTGACATCAAGAAATGGATTAATCTTATGATAACACATCTTTTGATGTGAATATTCGTTATGAGAAACAAACATATCAGCTGACATCTACAATGAAATTACAAGAGCAATAAAAAAATTGACTGCTACTTCAAAGTGCTCAAGCTTTTCTTTTGCATACCAGAGTAAAGCTACCTAATTCAACATACATATTTAATCCAACATTGTAGTTTAATATACGAGGATTGATCGGTTCTCATAAATGTGTTTATTGCAATCCGGATGAATGTGTTCTCTGTTACACATATTCGACATGTGATTATTTTGGATTCTCTTCTATATTAGTCAGCCATATATTAAGTTTTCTGCGGGATCACGAGCAATAATGTAAATGTCAATCGTTTTCTACCTTTTTAAGACTGATTAAATGATACCTGATTGCGTTAATCAAAAGAAGTGAACTCTGATTAACTAACATTTAACGAGTACTGTAAAACACATTAAATGATCTTCTTTACTATTTTTCATTTATCAAAATAAGCAGTACATTAGACATTTCTTGTTTTGTTTTTGTTTTCTTTTTAACTAAATTTACCCAATATTTCACGATCACAGCGGATTTCAGCTAGCTGTTAACATTAAATTGTTAAGCAATCTGAAGAACAGCATGTCGACCTCTCCAGTTGATTGTTATGCCTATGATCTGCTCAAACAAAGAGTAATTTCTTCAGGTTTCAGGCAATCTTTCACATAAGTATCAAAATAAGAACGAATCAGTCAGTAAGTGGAAGATGAATGTAAAAAAAGCTGAATTTTTGCTATCGAACTGTTCATAATTAGGACGGAAAAGATAAAATAGACTATTTTAAAACTTAATTATTTCCCATAAAAAGTCGAGCATGCATATTAAAAACTAATGAAAGTCAATCTTTTCGAAAGATCAGACCTTTGTACTACAGTGAAGTGTGAGTATGCTCTTTCATATGCAATAGAATCTGTCGGCAAATGAAACACTCTAATTCACACCTTTTTTTCTTATTTACTTATTTTTCTCAAATAAATCGAATATGATATCAGACTTAAAATCTTATTCAAGTCTTTTTCATCAGCAATATTTTATTCTTATAAACAAAAAAGAAAATAATACTGAACTAGATTAATAAAAATCAGAAAAGATCGATTCATAGTTTTAAACTTGAAGTGATGTTGATAGGAGAACACAAGGTTGTCGTAGTTCTCGCATTGGTAATGTCATTGGTGCTACTTGATTTCCACAAAACTTTAATTTTATCAATATTTGTTTAATTTGCGGAGTAATAAATATCATAACTATACTGAGTATGAGTACAGCTACAACTGGAACCAAAAATTGAATTCCATATATATAATAAGAATCAGAAATATGAAGATTAATATTTGTCATGATGCCGAAACCTGTATTTGGTAATACGGATAAAGTAAGAGCAATGACAGTAAATAATATACGACGAGTAACAATTAGATCACGATGAGCTTTTCTTCGTTTTCGCGCTTCTATCCATTGAAATGCCTGATGACGTATAAAATATAGTAAACGAACATAAATTATTGTCAGATAAACAATAGGAACAACCGAAATATTCATAATCGTATACAAAATCCCAGCAACTTTTTTATATCGAATACCACAGTAATAATCTGATTCATATAAAGAATAGAATGTTTCCGGCCAAAAGTATGATGGAAGAAGTATAAGAAAATAAATAATCCATTGAAGTTGAATACAAATTAAATTGAATGAAAATCCCTAGAATTTCATCTTTAGCTTTTTAGATTGCTTCAACATCAATATCAATAATTATATCAAGCATGTTTGAAAACTATGCATGAAACAAAAAAGAAAGATAGAAATATACATACCCGTAAAAATTTGTGTTTGGTATATACAACTCTTATTAATCGATAAAATGCTTGAAGAACAAAGGTCATACAACAACAACCAAATGTTTCATAAGCCAGAAAACCTAGAAATTGACATCCAATCATTTGTTTGTTGGCAAGATCAGTGCTACTATATAGATCTGCTTTAAGAATAATAATAGATTCTGATAAAATCACCAGAGAATATACGAGTATAGCTGCATATGTATTTGTTATAAGAAGAAGTGAAATATCTTTTTTTCGTAGTAAACAAATTACAAAGATAAGAAATAAAATGAAAGCAATCAATATTGTGAAACTAGAACTAATGATATTTAACAACATTGTTTCTTTTTGAATTGAATGTTAAAGATTTGTGAATGAACATGATACTCTGTTTTCTAGAACTTCTCTCATTTATTCTTTCATAAAAACAGAACTTATTCAGTACAACCCTAGTCGCTTTCAAAGTGTTTTTTCATTAGTTAAAGAACTTCTAATATACTATTTATTAAGTCAAATGAAAAAGAAGAAGATGGTTATCAGTACGAAATTCTAGTCACATTTTCATTTATATTCTCCAATGCAAATTTGATTGACAATCCAGGTATAGCCAGCAGATGTATATAAAAGTTCATTTTAGATCAAAAAAAAAAACTGAACCATATCAAATTCATGGATATCATTGAACCTCGAGTGTTTTTCTTCTTAATAAATGTACCTAGAGTAACAGAATGAGTTAAAGAAATGCTATCAATTAAAAGGACGAATTTTCATATAAATCTTCGTTTATTTATCATTTAATAGCAATTTCATACCTGAAAATTTAAAACGTTCACAATTTTTCATGAATGCACGCATTTTCCTCAACAAGTTAATTTTGTAAACTTTTTCTAGGTAAGTTTCAAAAGTGCATAATGAAGGAAAGATCAGATCAAGTTTCACACATAGTAAGAAAGCTATTTCTACCAACAAAAATAATGAATAATTTTTTGTTGTTTCGAGTGATTTCATCTGGGTCAATTTGCATCTCAGATCTTGAAGAGAGAACCTCTCAAAACAGTATTTTCTATTCACCACAACGAAAAAAAAAGTCTTTTTAACATGATTCCTTTGAAACTGAAATATGGAATTCATATGTCTTAGTTTCCTTACACTAATAAAAACTGTGACAGGTGTTAAATCTGTAAAAGATTATACTTCTTTTCCATCAATATTTCGTTTTCTTGTTTTTTTTATTAGTGTCCTGTTTTTTTCTATATTTGTAGTATTGCTATTTGCATAGTATTTATTTGCTTTTCATAATCGATGGACTCAGTAGAACTTTATCTGATCATGAAAATTCTACTCACTATATTTTCTTCGTATATGTATCTGAGTTCCACAAAAATCTAATAATAATATTAGTAATTGGATCAACTAGTCATAGATAATATGACTTCTTTGTATTTCTTATTTTCATACGAACCATATGTCCTCAACCATGATGTAAGATGAGTTTTCCTATTATGTTCCGACTACGGTCTACTATTACAACTAGCGTAAGAACTGGATTAAATATTTTTGTTTTTTACAAAATGAATAACTAAACAACATTATACATTGAAACGAAATAGGCTGTTAGTAGAAAGGAATATATTTATAAAATAAGAGTTTGAAAGATTCGAATCAATATTTCCCATAGCGAATATAAAATAGAAATTTCTAAATTTTATGGCATTGTATTCGTCAAACAAGATTGGTGTCAACAAAGCCATCAATTGTTGATGAAAGAAATTCAATAACATATTTTTTCATACAAAACCAGTGGCGTACGCGGAAATTTTTCAAGGGGGGGCCCAACTTCGTAGGGGAGGGCCGGCCATGGCACAAAAAATTTTTTATCACGTGAAAATATTTTTTTCCTGTACCCCCCTCCAGGACTTTTTCGTCTCAAGGGGGAGGCCCGGGCCCCCTCGCCCCCCCCTGCGTACGCCACTGTACAAAACTAAAAGTATCTGCTGAATATTCTCTAACTTCAATCCGTGTCCATATGCGATACTATTTTCTATCGAAAGCATATATAGAAAATTGTTAAATTACCTATTACTTTTACTCAATCAGGATAAAATATAGACGATGACTTTTTTTTTCTATACTGAAAGAATACACTGATTATACGAACAGAAATTATTTGCCTGACTAATTTTAATACATTCGAAAAGATTCTTTTTTTTTTCAAAATAATATCATTTATATTATTCGATTGAATAAAATATTTCTTTCGACTTTTTTAAAAAAACCAGACACATATGCATATCAATGTATACATGCATCTGACTAATCCTCATCTTGATCACCTATATCATTCATTCATTCAATAATAAACAGAAGAAATAAAATAGTGATTATAAACTCATCCTTCTAATTGTTAAATAAAATGAAAAAGATCGAATTTCAAATCGATTTATATATTTATCAGTTAAACTTTTATATAAAACAGTAGTTTAGTTCAGAATTTATATTCTTCTTGATGAAAGACGAACGATAATAAATAATCAATGATCTTTATTTAAACATTATAGTCATATAGCGCTACATCAAACATATATTTCTCTTTGGTGTTGAATGATGATATGTAAAGATTAGAAAGTCACATATCTCTTCACTTATTCGAATAGATTAACAAGTATTACGCAATGAAAATTTTATTATAGATATAACTTATTGTCAATAAAAAGAAATCAAGACAACAACGGTAATACTTAAGAATAAACAGAAGGTTTATTCATCAAAAGTTAATCATATTGTTCATTTAACGAACGATATATTGAAAAAAACAAAATATAAAGAAAATTTTATTTTCTCTTTCTTATTTTATAATTGGAATTAACCCTTGAGCAAAGTAGCAATTGATTAAATGAATATATATATATATTCATGTCTGGACAAACGAAGAAGAGTGTTGATGAAGTGAAGTGACACAATACAGAAGCTCTATACAAATATATACACAACCAATCATGTACAAATATCTTTTTTTTCTCATACATACACATAAATAACACTTTGGAGAAATAAATTGATATTTAGAAAGAGGAGAAAAAGAAATAATCTCTTAACTGTTAAGATTATATTTGATTGATTTGAAAAAAAAAGAAAAAAACGATAATTAAAAAATACTCGAAATATTTTATTAGCAAAAAAAAAATTCATTTATTCAAGTTTATTACGTAAAATTTATCGTAGGATGATTGAACTTCGATTAGTAAAAGAAAATAAAATAAAAATGTTCATCTAATATTATGCAAAAAAAAAAAAAAATAAAAGATTTGATAATCTTCATCTCTCAAAAACTATACAACACACAAGATTTTGTTTTGATTGCAATCAATAGAAATTTACTGATGAATAAAACATTTCTGAAAACATCTCAATATTGACCCTATAATTTTTTCTGCTTTATAATCACACTTTCAATTATTGTCTGTACTCTTCTTTTTTTTTTTTTGTTTTGCCCATCGGCCAATTGTGTCAAAATGATGTTTTAAGAATAACACCTTTTCTATCGGTTTCTCCTCATGTTATAACATAATTAAAATTAATCGAATCAATTGTATGTTCATTATGTTTAGTTTACGGATGAATAACAGTGTCTGAAAAATATTATTTCCAATTCTCATTTACATAGTCTCTTTTTTTTTGTGTTTAGATTCACAGCTGTCGATTATATTGCAGAAGTAAAAAAAAAAGAATAAGCTAAGCAAAATTTCAAAAGAAGGGCAACACATGTTGTTTGAAAATAAATTCAATTGAATATAATCTAGAGTTTGCGAATAGAATAAGAACTAAGAATATAGATTATATTATCTTAATAAACAATCATCATTGGTTAACTATTAAAGACAACTATCCAATTGATGATAGATTTTTCATATATAATCATAAAAGAAAACTAAATCATTTTTCTCTCTTCTCTTTCTCAACATCCAATCATTGATCAGATGGAGAAAAAAAGGTAATTCAATAGAAATTAATTCATTCTATCAACGCATCAGAAAACGACAGTAATATTAGAAAGAAATAAGATAATAGGTTTTTTTTTGTTAGTTAATTAATTATGCCTATTTATTATCCATCAAATGGATTTTCTATTGATGATATTATTAAAAATAATAATTCATCAAAAATTTCAAATCGATCATCATTATCTTATGTACCACCGATTACATGGTTAACACCATCAAGAACAAGTATTTATCAATTTCAACATGAATCAATATTTCAATATCTTCGACATACGACGAATCAATTGACTAGTTTGTGTTTTGTTTTTTTTTTAAAAAAAAAAGTTTAATTTATTTATCTAGATTCAGGATTTTTTTTTAATACATATCGTAAACCAAAACGTAATCGTACAGCTTTTACACCATCACAATTACTTAAATTAGAAAATGCATTTGAAAAAAATCATTATATTGTTGGACAAGAACGTAAAGAATTAGCAAAACATCTTAATTTACCTGAAGCTAGAGTAAGAATATCAATTAGCAAAAAAAAAAAAAAAAAACTAATCTTTTAGGTTAAAGTATGGTATCAAAATCGTCGTACAAAACATAAACGTTTAATAAATGAAGATGGTAATAGTAGTACAAATGAATCTGATTGTATAATTAAACATTCTGATGAACATATTTGGAATAATGAAGAGAATTCTAAACATTATCATTTAAATCTTAATCATCAACAAGAAAAATCTCATACAAATTAATAAAAAGAAATAAACCGGTCTATTGTTTATTTATTTAATACATTCCATTCATTTTTCTGTTACATTAGTAGTATGACTTTTTTTTTTAAAGATAATAAAATATTAAATGATTGTAACACAGTGTTACGTTTATATTTAACATTTAGACTAGTGGATGGATGATATGAGACAAACAATCGTTAGTGACTTGCTAAGTAGTGGCGTAACCACGAGGGGAGGCTAGGGGGGCTAAGCCCCTCCCAGAATCGTTTGAGCCCTCCTCCCTAGAAAATTTTTAGTTCTCATGAAAAATACAATTGTTTCTAATTTGGATGGCTATTCTGAGCCGAGTGAGCGAGACACTTGAGTTTATCCTATTTAATATCGGATATTTTTCTTTGATAAAATAGAAGAATAACGTTAATGTTTCAAACCAACGGAGGAATCAATGAACTTCTCTTATGAAAAAAATTACTCATTTTTGATTGTGGGAAGTTTCTGATCTGGTCACTGCAGTCTTAATACATTTTTATAAGACAGATATGGAAATTTTTGTGTTAGATTCAAATTATTGACCTTATCGAGAATGGATCTGTTTTCAGTAAGTGTTATTTGGAATTTCTCACTACGGTTTTCAGTGACAGCTCGAAACGTGGTTACCTAAACTACTATTGTGTGCAGGACGATATTGAACTGGAGATATTTTTTTAGTAATTCTTTAGTCCAAAATGCTCTCCTAAATTACCTCATACAGACTACCAAAAGCTCTTTTTCCATTCTTATGGATCTCGTGCTAAAAAAACAATTTCGAATATTCCTTCTTGAAAGTTATTTACTGAGAAATCTAAGGGGCATAGAATCGACTTTTAATGTGAGTTTGCTTACCGAAAAAATCTGTGATATCAAAAATAGACATTTTTCCTTTAAAGCAATTCGTAACAGCAATAATATAAGCAAGATTCTGTGCAAACGAAGTTTTAGTGATTCTCTACGTTTTCATTTTTATCTGAGCTGTAGTCAGTAGCGGAACGAATCATTATCTGATAATGTCATCTAAAATTGACTTCATATCAGTAAAATCGGACAAAGTTCTTTCGAAAATGTTTCTCTTGGGAGCAAGTATTTATCGCTCGAAAAAGCTTCTTGACCTTATTCTAACAGACTGCATGTGATGAGTTGTAAAAATGCTTGATACTGTCTAAACGAACAAAGGAGAACACTCCGGTGCTCCCTGACATCTTGATGGGCAGACCTATAAATATATTTTAAATCGACTTTCATATAGTTCATGCTATCACAAATTTTGACACTTCTAATTCAATGTATTTTAATTTTTGAAACACTTTAGATAAAAAGAGTCACGCTTCTAACTACTTCATTTAGAATCACTATGCTTCTTACATAGCATGCGACTAATTTTGAGTGCTTAGTTTCTGATTCAGACATCATATTAGAAATTACCTTTGACAATTACTTAGATCTGAATCATTATGTGCAATTGTATTCATTGTAGCCATTGAACATGAAAAAGTCCCACTTTTATGATAAAAAATATAAACTCAGAGGACATCCTCTAAGAAATCTTAAAGTGTTGAAATACAGGTCTCAAATAGCCTTGTATACTTCAGATAGACCAGAGACTTAGTTCTCTTTTGCTAAAAAAAATGAAAAATAATTAGCACTAGCTTTGTGCACTTTTTAAAAACGTTCGGGGCTGAGCCCCCCCTAGCCTGAAATCCTGGTTACGCCGCTATTGCTAAGGAACATTTTATGGCTAATAGTACCAAGGTTAAAACACAGTACAGTGAGAACTCAAAATGCATGTACATTTTTGTTTTTACGCATAAACGAATAATAAGGATACTCTGAAAATTTTCTCTCATATCGGACTTTGTAGAACTTTTTTCGTTGCTCATTCTGATAAAAAAAAAGTTTTTGATTTTCATTGAGTAATGACGATGTTATAGTCAAAATACTACACGCTGTAATATAAAGTAGGGAAAGAAGTTTAGCACACTTTTAGTATTTGACTAATTTTTATGTTATTTCACAACATCTGAAAGATGTTCTATATATCATTCGACGCAGAATTTAATGGGCTACATTTTGGTAACAAGCACTTATATTGCAGTTAATTAATTAATAATAATTAGCAATTAATTAATCAAATTTTGATTGTTTTTTTTATAAATTCCAACTCTTTCATATGAAAGAGCATAAAAAATTGAACAAAACTCTATAATTACTATTTGAAAAGCAACGAATTTAGTGAGGTTTTAGTGTGATTTTCAGAGTATGTTCAGTTGTAATTAGATATAGTATGTATTACAGTGTTTAGTATTTTGACTATAACATCGTCATTACTCAATGAATATCAAAAAACTTTTTTTTAACCAAAATGATCGGCGAAAAAAGCTCTACAAAGTTCGATATGAGAGAAAATTTTCAGAGTATCCTTATTATTCGTTTATGCATAAAAACAAAAATTTACATGCTTTTTTGAGCCCTCACTGTATCTTATAAATATGTGTTAAACTATCGGGTTGTGCATAACCTTTTGCTAGGGGGGTAGCGCTATTATTTCAAGTTGAATACCTAATGAATTTTATATCAAATTAAAGAGCGTCGAAAACTGGATTTATTAGTACTAAATAGTAAGAGTTATCAAAATATATTAATGTCGAACTTACGAAATTTTATGCTTTTTTTAGCATAGAAAATTAAGGCACCAACAATTTTTTATAGGGAAGAAAAACACTCGATTTTCTCAATAAAATTAGCTTTTCCCATTATTTTTACTAACAAAGACGCTTCGGGATATACTTGTTAGACGCAGTTTTTCACGCTGCATCGGATGAGTCTATTTCGAAGCGTCTTTATCAGTAAAGATAATGAAAAAAGCTCATTTCATTGAAAAAATCAAATGTTTTTCTTCCATATAAAAAAACCGAGTTATTAGAGATTTTTTTAGGATTTTACAAGTCATTTTTAAAATTTTTTATCTCAGAAAAATGGCTTAAAAAACTTCTGATATATACAGTTTTGTAAAGCTCGACGAGCTCTATCGAACCATGTAAAAATATCAAAAGAAAATATTTAACTCTATATTTGAACTGCTGGTGCCTTAATTTTCTATGCTAAAAAAAGCATAAAATTTCGTAAGTTCGACATTAATATATTTTGATAACTCTTACTATTTAGTACTAATAAATCCAGTTTTCGACGCTCTTTAATTTGATATAAAATTCATTAGGTATTCAACTTGAAATAATAGCGCTACCCCCCTAGCAAAAGGTTATGCACAACCCGATACATAGCCACTGCCGATATCAAATCGCTTTTCGTTCTTAAAATATGAAAATTTTACTGTATTTTATCAAAAAAAAAAAAGAAAAAGCTGTGTCCCATCTCTAATAGACTTTAAACTTTGAATGAACAGATTGCTAAAATTTGCACAATGAATTAATCTCACTAAAAAGAAGAATTCGAAATACGAAATTGTAATATAATATTATATAAAAGTTTGATATATTGAGATTACTCATATTCGAGAATAATAACGAAAAGAAAAACAAGATTTTCTTGTTTTTTTTTTATGACACAAATTCGATCATATATTTATAGAAAGAGATTTTATGTTACTTTGCGTGTATTTTTTTCTTGCTTTGTTTTTATGCAAATAACTGCGATAATCATTAGTTATTCATCGTTTGACACAAACGAAAAGAAAAAAAAAAAAAGTACATATTGATATAAGCAAGAAAAGGGCAGAGACTGTAGAGAACATATATATATATATATACCAAAACCTACGATATCGATTTCTTTTCATTGACACAAACGAAAATAAAAAGGAACTATTACCTACTACAAAATGTCATCTGCACATGAAGCTGCTAATGCTTTACCATCGAATTTTGATTTGGGTGGTTTATCAAATGCATTCAATAATCCAGCACAAGTGTTTAGTATGTTAGACAAAAATAATGATGGACGTATAACAAAACAAGATTTAGCACAAGTATTAGAACAATTTGGAGTTAATGGTATGGCAGCTAAAGTATTATCATCATATCTTTTTAAACAATTAGATGCTAATGATAATGGAACTATTGAACCAAGTGATCTTGTACATGCAAATGGAATTTTAAATAATTTATTAAATATGAAACAAAGTGGGGGCTATTAAAAAATAAAAAACAAATGAATCATAGTTTTAACTCATAAATAACTATTGCTTATCTTCATCTTTAAATTTTTCTTTTCATTTGGATAATAAAAATAATTTGTAATTAATAAATAGTTATTTATAAGAATGACTGACTATATGAAATAAAATATTCGTTTCGATTAAAGTCGTATAATTTTACGGTTTTATATATTTCGAATAACTAAAATCAAGTAATAAACTTAATTATGTGAAGATTATAGAGTCATATTTAACTTAATGTATTCAAAATAAAGTTATTTGAAAGATTGACAATAGCCATGCATGACTAATACAAGATTGAGAATATTAAATAGAATTCTTTTGCCTTAGAAGATAAGCATTATAGAATTATCAAAAAAAAAAAAGAAAAATCTACTTAAGTCAAGTTTTTATTACATTCTCACAATAAAGTTTATTTCGATTGAAAGGTTTTTATCTATATTTAGAAGTTAAGAATTAGAGAAGATATCACTAACGTAAGCTCTTTTTCAGTGAAATATAAAGTGGATTAGAATCTACTTAGCTTTACTGCTTATGATCAATATTTTATTGAAAGATTTTCATATATTTGAAAAGGAGATAAATAAATTTATTGAATATTTTAATCAACAATAAAATAACAATATGTTTTTTTTTTGTTTTGTTAAAATAAGAAAAATATTTTAAATCAAAATTTTCAATTCGATAAAAATTTTAATAAAAAAAAAAAAACAAACATAAAAGTAATCATCAATCGATAATAGAATGATGTAACAATAGATATACTATTTGATCTGATATTATTCGGTTGTGTTGGATTAATTTGTGGTAATGGTATATCATTATAATTTGTATTATTAATTTTATCATTTGTTAATGATGCTAATGCAAATGAATATAATAAATGATCGATCTATGCAAAATTTTGATTTATTATTAATTATGATTTACTTATGAATTAAACATAACTTACTTTTATAATATTACCATCATTATTACAAAAATCTGAATTACATAAATAGAAAAATTTAAATGCTTCATGTGTATTATCAATTCCATAATTTGATATATCTTCAATTATATTAAATCGATATTCAATATCATGTTGTACATAAGAATAATTCATAGCACAATCTTTTTGTATTGAATGACCTTTCGAAAAACTAAATATACATTGATGTTCATTATTTGCACATCGTATATCCGTATCATCTTTAATACAACTAGAAATATAAAAATTATCAAAAGTTAAAAAGAAAATGATTTTAAATTTTACTTAAGTTCAGATATTCCTATTGAATCAGATGTGTGTAGTAATTCAATAGTTTTCTTAAATATATTCAATCTTGTTTCTGTAATAGTTAAATTTGATAATAGATTACGTAGTTTATCAAGTGCACAATTATCAGATGTTTTACATTGAATACGTGTTGTCATTTGTATTTTTTCTTGTTCTAAATTACCAGTAATTTTATATTGTACAACACTTTTTATACCTTTAGCAAGACCCAACATATCATCATAAGGACTTAATACTGATTGTACAGCAGTAACATGAGTTAAATAAATTTTCATCTTTTGTGTATTATAATCAATTGAAATTTCTGCATAACAAGAACCATCAGTATGACCAAGTATTGACATAGAATTAGCTTCATGTATAGCACAATTTTTATATGTATTAACTAAATCTTTATTATTAGGAAATGAATCATTGATATGAAGTTCAAATGTACATGTTGATAATGATATTATAGAACCAGCTTGATTTGTCATACAGAGAAGTGCATTTGTTGAAAAATATTTTATAAACAAGAAAATCAAAATCAAGAAGGACATAATAATTAATTTGAATAAGATGATAAATGAGAATAATAATAATTGATATGGCGCTCATTTTTCGAATTCAACTATATGTATAGAAACTTAAACTATTAAAGACTTATTATTTTTAGTCAAATAGT
>CAJNOP010001382.1:0-28963 GCA_905250075.1 Rotaria sp. Silwood1
GACCGAACCCGGGAATGACCGAACCCCGGGAATCACCGAACTCGGGAACAACCGAACCCGGGAATGACCGAACCCCGGGAATGGCCGAACCCGTGAATGACCGAACCCGGGAATGACCGAACTCGGGAATTCCCGAGCCGGGAATCCCGGTCTGTTCCCGGGTTCGGTGCATGTCTAAAAAGAACAATTTGAAAACGAAAACTACAGATAAAGGAATGCTAAATACAAATGTATTGTGTAAAGAACGACAAGATTTTTTTAGTAACTATTCAAATATACAAATGATCTGTACACTGAAAAAAAAGGCGTCAGACGAATCCCAGTAGGTTTCGTGGAAAGTTACGATATTCCGGAGGTTACCGTGCACTTCCACGGAATCTCTACGAGGTTGAGTGAAATACAAGGTTTCGTATTAATCTTCTGCAATTTTTCAAATTGCAAAAGGTTTCGTGATATGCTCTCATGGGTTTGGTAGGTTACTAAGGTTTTTAATATACCCTGTGATAATTTCACAATAGTGATATATTATACAGATACGACCTCTCTTTGACGTTACGTATGGCTGACTAAAATGGAAACCAATGATATAATCAACCAGTATGCACTTATTTTCGATCGTTGTTCAATAGATTTCGCTAATAAACTTCTTAATTAATTTTTATAATTTTCTTATTAGACCACCTGTTGATTATTTTCCTTGTCGAAGTAGCTACCGTCCTTCTAAAGAATTAAAAAATTGTTAAAAAACTGTGTTGTTTGTTGTTCTGGTCTTTTTAAGTAAGTTGCCTTTCTTTCAACACAAAAACAAATTACATTGAAAATTATATTTTTTATTCAGGTCGCTGTTGATTGGAGTTTTCTCTAGTTGTTCAAAAGTTGTTCTTGAATCTTGTTGGGTTTATATAGTTTGATAATTCTGATAAGAATAAACAGCTGAACTTTCTGTAGCAATTGTTCAATACACAAGGTATTTGTTTTCGTTTTCACATAAAAATTTATTTTTATTTTGTAGTGATCATTCAACTTCATCATATTTTATCACGAGATTCTCTAATTAAACAATTACACATTTCAATAAGATTACAATGGATTCTCGAGAGTGGAATTGTTCACCAGTAATTCAATGGTTATCTTCCTTTAATAAAAATCAACACGTCCTTGATGTTTTTACTAGTAAGTGGTCCCGATATGTCTCTATAAAACTGTTATTTTTGCTCACTATGCGTCCATAGCAGACCACACTATGCATTTCGCGAATTATTTAGGCACTTACAGTTAGTTCATAATAGACAATCAGATTTTAAAGTTCGATGTGAACTTGGACCATTATGTGGAAATACATATTCTACTTTTGCCGGTTATAAAACCCATATTTATAGAGAACACACAGATCTTCTTGATAATGCTTCATGCGAAGAAGAAATACACATTAATACGAACACGCGTGATAATGAAACAGCACTAGCGACAAGCTATGATGCACAAATAGATGCTGATAATCTAATGCATAATGTAGAAGATGAACGAAACCAGATAGAAAGCGAAATAGATGATGATGAAGATGTCATATGTTGGCCGTTACTCACGGAGAAAACAATCCAATCATCAGAAAACAAGATAGATTTTGATTACTTTGAAAAGTTTTACGTAGATTTTTTGCTCAATCTTCGAGAAGGTCATTCTTTGCCACAAAATATGATTCAAACAATTACGTCTGGATTAAAATCTTTGATAGAACTAGTTCATGAATTATTAAAAAACGAAAATAAAAATTCAAGGACCAAATATCAAAGATCAGCTACTACTTCAGCCACAGACGATTCTATTTTATTGACTGATATGAAAGAAGTTATTTCAAATATCATAATAGTTATGCATAAATGACATTTGATTTTCTTCAATTATTATAAACTATTCATCGCTTTGTGTTTTTTTCCTTAGCTTTCCCCTATTTTACGTTATATATAGTCACGTCTCGTTAACCACTTTTTCTTTGCACAGACAAACGTCCTTTGTAGATAACCTATTAGCAAGAATGACAGATATTACAAAAAACGAATATAGCTTTTTGAAATTATGTAAAAAATATTTTTCGTATACATCAGCTGAAGAAATAAAGTTAGAGAACTCCGATCAATCGGCATATTATATACCAATACAATCCAGTATTCAACAAATGTTGAATAAACCTGATGTTTTAACTATGTTAATTAAGAATATTAATGGAAATGTTAATCGTAATGCTATTCATACAGATCTTATGTTCAATTATCGCCATGCATTGGATGCAAAACAGCATCAAGTTTTGAAAAATAAGCCCAATGCATTATTATTTCAGTTATATATCGATGATATAGGATTAACGAATCCAATAGGTCCTAAGAAAGACACTCAAAAGATTACAATGATATACTTTCAATTAGAAGATTTACCTGATACAGTTAGATCAATGTTAAATTCCATAGGACTTATTGCAATGTGTCATTCGAGTTATTTATGTAATAAGTCGAATAGAAAAAAATTCTTCGATGCAATAATTGAATACCTTAATGCTCTACAATCGACTGGCATTTTTATTCCAACTCTTCGTTATCATTTGAATTTTACCTTTACCATCTTGGCTGGTGATCATTTAGCTTCTAATGATATCGGTGGTTTTCAAAAAATTTTTAGCACCGGCGAGTTCTGCCGACATTGTCATATAAATTATGATCAAAAACTTATTCCTTTAAATCAAATTTCTCATCCTCGTCGAATCACAGATCAACATAATTATATAGTTCAAAAAGTTATTGATTTAGATAATAATGCTGTGTTACAAGGTGTTGCTGATAGAAGTCCATTAGCAAACCTAATAGGTTTTCATGCTGTAAGATCGCTACCGAATGACCCTATGCATGACTTTCATGAAGGTATATAGAAGAGAACTTAGTTTTATACAAAATACAATTTTCTTTCTTCTTTCTTTCTTTAGGTGTTTGTGGTCAATTATTAATGGCTATACTGAAAGAAGCTTCAGCAAAAAGACTCCTTACTTATGGTGAAATCGAAAGTCGTTTGATATCATTTGAATATGGAATGAATGATAAATCAAATAAACCACCTATTTTACGAAAAAAGCACTTGAACAAAGGGAAATTTGTTGGTACAGCATCACAAAAGATGCTACTATTTAAACTATTTCCGATAATATTTTATGATATAATGGATCGGTTAGAAACCAAAGAGATTTATATCTGTTTACGCGAAATCATAAGTCTTACATTTGCTTGTCCTTTCCGAAAATCGTGGCTTTCGTATTTAAAATTGGTAAGTATTAATTTTCAATGTTTAATGGTACATTTATTGCCACATCTTGTGACATGTAAAGTTCATTTTATCACAGATTATGCAAAACAGATCGAAATGAATGGGCCAGCTATTCGACATTGGTGCATGCGTTTCGAGTCGAAACACCAAGTTTTCAAACGACTTGCCGTTAAATCGAATAACTTTAAGAATATTCTATATACGTTATCGAAACGTAATCAATTGCAACAATGTCTTCTTTTATCTTCCTCCAATTATTATACAATAACAAACGAAGCCTATTCATTATCAGAAAGAAAATTCCATACATTATCAGCTGATATCCGTGCATTATTACAGAACCATGTAGGATCTTTTGATGGTACAACAAAACGCATGGAATATCAACGCCTGAAATTGAACCATGTGATATTTATTAAAGGATCTGAGCTCGTGGACAATTTGAGACACGAAGAGGAGATACCTTGTTTTCTTCATATGATGTTTATATTTAAAATTAATGATACTTAGCTATTAATAGTAGAACAACTTCAAACAATTGCTTTCAAGGAATCGCTATGGTCATACGAACTTGAACACACACATTTGTTTTTCGTGAAAGAGCCGAATGACCTTATTCATAGGTGTGCTGGAAAAATGTCGAAAGGAAAAATGTCGAAAAAAGAAAAAGCGAAGAAAAAACATTGAAGGGAGAAATGTCGAAAGGAAAAATATCGAAAGGAAAAATGTCGAAAGGAAAAAATAAAAAAATAATCATGTCTTCAGTATACGGCGATTCTAATCACATTTCGTTCATTTTTTTTCCTTCTGATTTTACTAGTGTAGAATTTTAGCCACTATTGATAGGGATGACTAACTATTGATAAAAGTAAAATAAAAGAGTTGAACAAAGAATTATTATATAACTAAACTTGTACTGTTATGACTGAAGCTTTCGTAATTTTAACTGGTGAAATTCAAGCAAAATCTCCAGCTATTTCATTTATAAATTCAAATAAAGGAAAACCTCTACTAATAGTTGCCGATGAATATGCTTTTAAATTGAATAAAGCAACAACAACTACTAAGTATTGGATATGCACTATCAATGGTTATGCAGCTAAAGTGCATACGGATTCAACTAATCTATTGATGAAAACTGTTGACAATCATAGTCATCTTCCAGAAAAAGAAAAACTTGAGGTTCTTGAAATTCGCGAAAAAATAACATTTTTATTTTTTATTGTTTTAAATATTTTTCTCACTGTTAACATTTCAACTTAATTTCATGCAATAAAACATGCACTATATTATTTACAATTCTCTAAAATATGAACTGACAATGTTTCATGTCAATATTATTTTTTCGACATTTTTCCTTTCGATATTTTTTTCTTTCGACATTTTTCCTTTCGATATTTTTTTCTTTCGACATTTTTCCTTTCGATATTTTTCCTTTTGACATTTTTCCTTTCGATATTTTTCCTCTTCGTTCTTTCGGCATTTCTACTTTCGACATTTTTCCTTTCGACATTATTACGGCCAACCTATTCATATACTACCTAAAAGAGTTGATATATACGAAATAGGAAAAAAAATCATACGTTAACATTTTTTCGCGTCTTACTATAGAGAAAAAAACAATCAATAAAAAAGATGATTTGTTAAGTGCCATTTAACAAAGAAAAATATATTCCACCACGTTATAATTATATTAGTCGAAAAGTGTTTATGTTGTTATATCTTATTTAGTCATTTTCTTTAGTGTATTCTTTTCTTTTTAGGAGAAGACATTGATGGTGAAACACTTTTTTATTTACCACAATATATGATGTACGACATAATCAAACCTATGAAAGAACGGGTACATTTTTTAGCTGAACATCGTGATTTATTTCATGGAGCATTTCGAAATAATTCTGATCAAGGAATCTCTGAAAAATATATTAATCATTTACAAGATAACAATTCTCAACAATTATTAGAGAAACGTAATTTTAATCAAGTTACAACACAGACAACAGTCACGTTTTCAAATAATTATCAATATGATAACAGCGGCTGCATCAACAGCTCAACAAGCTTGGTGTCTCTGCTGTGAATCATGAAACAAGAAAAACAGTGATGACATACAACCGAACGCTGTTTAATGCTGCTATGACGCTGGCTAATGCAAGAGGGTGCACGTCGGTGAGAGATCTGGCTTCATACATTGGCATTGTGGAACATGAAAGTCGAGCTAATAGTTTGGACGATAAGGGCAATGTGAACAAAGCTCAACAAAATAAATTCTTAAATGATCTTATCGACGGAGGAAAAACAACCAACAAAACCAGCGAAAACAACGAAACCAACAAAACAAATAATAGATTGAAAACAATTGAACAAAATATCAAAACACTCATGCCATGCGTGGAGAAAAATATGGAAGACAAGCGAAATCATCGAGGGTAAGCAATGCTTAAAAAGTAATGGTTTGAAACATTTCAAAAATTATAGATTCCACAATTCGCTTGACGCTTATGAACATGCAATGCAGCATGGGCAAAATACAAAAACACCAATCAGTGCTGATCGGTGGCAGGGTGGAGAAGCATATCTTAACGCGCCCGGTCTACCAGTTACAAATCAACGATGGAATCAGTGGGGAACAAAAGAGGTGTATATCAAACGCTATTATGATCCGCCTTGATCACGAACAATAGCTCTCAAGCAACTCAACTTTTATAATGTACATAGTTTGTTTCTAATATGTATACCATTAATTAACACACCATTTAACCGCCTTAAATAAATCACAATATTTTTTTCAATCTTTTTACCCGTAAACACGGTTTTTAGTGTTTTTTAGATCTTTTTTTCTAAGGTTTTGACAAGCGAAAGACAGTATGCCTCCTGACGTTGTGATTCATGATTCAAAAAAGAAATCTGGTAAGCTCTTTTTAAAGAAATTTATTTTGGTCCATAAAAGATATTTATTATTGTTATACATACTTCACATTTCAGTGCATACTTACTCTCCTGATGAACTTCGTTTGATTACAATTCAAGCAGTTTCTGATAAAAATCGAATTGACAATGTCATTGGTTCTTTCAAAAATCTTGAGCCTTCGGTTATTGTTTTTATCCGTCATCATTTCAAAATGGAATTGCTCAAAGTGGTCAAAGCTAACATCAAAGACAAAATGGTTCAATTGATTACTCAGGGAAAAACAACTTTCATAAACGAAGGAAAAGCTGGGTTGACTGTAAAAAGTAAATTTTTTAACGATATCACTGAGCAGTTAAGTGATAATAATGTTGAACCACCAGAAGAATGGAATATTGAATTACAGCGACTTTTTCATCTTCTCATGAGCCGATTTATTCCATTAGGTAAGTGACTTTTTGATTTCAACAAGTCATAAATAACAAAACAATTGTGATTGCTTTAGGTCCTGAAGAAACCTTAAAAAGTTTAATTTTTCAATGGTTTGAATCTGGTGAAATGAGTCTTGAAACTTGGCGTGAATGGAGTAAGTGGTTTAATGAAGGTGTAAAATTGAGCACTCTCAAAGCGATAAAATGGCCACAGGCTTCGCCGGGAGGCGTCATTCAATTGAATTTTCACAGAGCTCTGAAAACTATTCCAACAGATGATTTTCAAGAAAAAGATGGACTTATCGCTGTCTTGAAATTGTACCTACAAGAACCGGAAATTAAAATAGACGAAAATGGAACCACGTTGAATGTGGTCGGTCGCACCATTTTTTTAAGTTCCATTAAGAAGAAAATTGAAAGCATGATGCAAGGAACCACTATTCTACAAGTAGATATTGTTGCTCGAGACGTGTTTCACATTGATACTGATTTGGAAGGTAAAGATTGGCAGGGAAAAAATTTGTGCGTTGTTACTGAGAAAGTCAACGTATGGGGTGATCGGATAATTGATGTTTCCGGCAGCGGTTATGCGGAACAAAATTGGAAAGCTCAAAATGGTGGAATTGGCTGTGATGGTGAAAATGGCAAAGATGGACGTCCAGGAGAATCCAGCGGCAACATTGCTATCATGACAAAAGACATTTTAAATCCGCAAAAACTCAAACTTGTCCTTAACGGAGGAAATGGCGAAAATGGGCAAAACGGAGGTGACGGTGGTGATGGTGCTGATGGAAAAGGAGTGACCATGGATGAGCTTAAAGCTGCTTGTGTCAAGTACGACAGTTTGTATCGCACAAATTGGAGCCATTTTATCAATTATGAACCAGTGAACTGGACGCGCACATTCTACTCTTATAATTATAGCAAAGAATATTTGTACTACAAATACATAGATCCCAACAAAAGAACAATGATCTATTCACTTGCAAGCTACGCTGGATGGACGTATTCATGGTATGAGCTTTTTGTTTGGATCCAAGGCACTGACGGTACTGCTGGAGGTGTTGGTGGACGCAATGGCTGTGGTGGGGAAGGTGGCAATCAAGGCGAATGCAATGTCATTAATTCCGACACTGGTGTTGAATTTACTGCTGTCAATATAACCAAGAATCCAGGTCGTAATGGAACTGATGGAACTGTTGGTGAATGTGGAAAGTCCGGAAATAATGGAAATCACATGGCAGTCATTGATCGGTCTGCAAGTGGAACAAACAAATTTTTCTATGGGGAAAAATCTGCCACAAGATTGAAAATGGAGTATTACGTCAAATCGGATACTAAACGCCGCATAAATGGTTATCGAAAACACGTTGAAGATGAATCATCTGTTTTTGGTGAATTTGAATTTCAAGATGTTCCCAAAGGAGGAATCAGAAAGACGAAACAAAAGCAGAAACAAGAACGATCTACTGAAGCTCAAACCACAATGAAGAAATCTATTGTGCTCAATAAATTGTGGGAAAAAGCGGCTGAACACACAGCTCAACTCGATGGAGCACTAGCTGCGGCTATGGTCACGGTTAAATCTACAACGACTGCTAATTTCGAAATCGAGGAAAGCGTGGAAGAAGAAGAATCGACGGAGCAAGAACAGGAAGTTGTTGTGGTCAAAGAAGTCAACGAAGATTCATTAGAAATTCGGAGAACTAGATTGAAGAAGTCTTACATGATGCCTGCAGAATTCTTGAACAGCTTGCTGGCAAAGAAAAGTCACGAAAGCGTTTGTGGTCTCGTGCAAGAAGTAATTACATATTTCCTAGTTGAATTCAGTCATGCAGACTTGAATCGCGCAAATACCCCAATGCTGTTGCGATGTTCCAGAATGCGACAAATCATAGAAAATCCATTTAAGAAAACGCTGGTTGGAGCAGTACAGAACAAGAAAGAAGGTGGTTTAAGTCTTACTGAACTCGAAAATCTTAGCAAACACGCTTCTCAAAAACGTCAGCTGAAACGTCTAATTACAAAGCATCGCAATGATGTTTCAAATTACGCAGAACACTGCCAAACTGCTGAACTTAAAATTGATTCAAAATTGATACCAAAGGATGGCAAAATATGCAATGTAAAGTTCGTTGAACCAGCGCCTACTACATTTTGGAATGTCAACATCGATCAAAAGGAAATCGTTGCTGTTACAAAAAAATTCTTTAATGACTACTCGCTCAATGAAGTCGACAGCAAATTGTTATTAGAGATTCAGACAACACGCGACAACTTGAAGATAGAAATGGAAAAGTATCTGAAGGATTTTGGACAACATCAAATCAATTGGGCCGACAAAGAAGCTTGGGAGGCTTTCAAAACAAATTTGCTGGAAGAAAAAGCTGAAATTAAAGCTATCATGAAAGCCATTTCCGGACTCAAAGATAAGTTAACCAAATGCTTTGAAGAATACAGAAAGCTGATTGCTGACAAATCCATACTTGAAAAAGCCAAAAACAAAGTTCAAACTGGAGGCAGCAGTGAACTTGAAAGCAGATTTGGCAAAGTTCCAAAGTTCCACAACAGGGTTGAGGAAAACTTGGAAGCAGCTCACTTTTTAATCCGATTCTATCATCAAATGGAACGATTGCTTGAATTCAACAGAATTCTGATGATTGTCAACTTAATTCATTACACGGAAACGACAAAAGAAGGTCCTGTAATCATAAAATTGATTAACAGTTACCTAACCTTAACACTAGACAACCTGGTACGTCCAATTGAAAACGTTAAAATCAATCTAGAATCCAATTTAGCCGAAGAGTGCATGAGAGCAAAAGGCTTCCACAGTGCGGCTTTCCGTTACCTTGTAGCAGAATTGAACAAGATGAAAATTGAAATTTATGGAAATGAAGATTACGGCAACGTCGAATTGCTAGAATCGTGGAATCCAAGTGGAGAGAAGCTTGTCAGAATCGCCTTCGATGGAGATCAATATCACGATTTGGCAGCTGATTCCCAGCTTCGACAATTGATTGCAGCAAGATCGAATCATCCATGGGCGAAACATTTTGGAGATTATAAACAACGCTTAAGTTCCAGATCGTGGGACTACACAACTTCATCAAGCAAGAACGATTTTGCCAGCTACTTTCCTTCCGGCTTTGCTCCCTCTGTTTTTGAATGGGTCGATTGCTACATTGCTTCGACTGGCGATCAAAATTTGCTCAAAATGCTTCATGAAAGATTTGAACTTGATGGCAATCACCTGGGAATTGCGGATTTTCAATTCCTCATCACAACAGCTATTTTGATGCAGTCTCAATACCAGGTTTCGGCCGATTTTCTTTTGAATTTGGCTTCCTCTGTTCCTCAAACTAAACTTGTCGACACTTTCTTCATTGCAAGAATTGAAAGTCAATGGCGACGACAGTTGGAACAAGCTTCTGAAATTTCTAAACTCCTCAATCTGATCTCTGTTTCCCGTTTGAAAATTCTTTTTGCAACCAAACTGGACGGTCAAAAAATTGAAGAAAAAACGCTGACAAAGCTCCTCGTAATGCTCAGTTTCACTTCAACAAACAACAAACAACTCGAAAAGATGAATTTATCCGATTGGATTACTATGGCCGAAAAACAGAAATACTTTGTGTTCAGCAATGAAATCAAGGAATTTGCAAACATTGGATATTACATCATCTATCTCAAACAACAAGATCGACGAGAAGCTGTGACATTGGAGAAAATTCTCACCAGCAAAGATCGTGAATTTCACATTCCGGAACAGATCATCGCCCAAGTTTGTTCTTTGATTATGCACAATGAAGTCATCTTTGATGACAATTATATTGTTGCCTTGATCAAATTGCTCGAACTAGCAACGAAACACAGTACATTATCAAAAACAGGCAAACATGAATTCATCTGTGATGAACTCGAACAACGTAACATCATCAAGAAAATCAAGGACGAAAGCGCGTACAAAACTGTAATTACAGAAAAGCCCCGGACTTTAGAGACAATTAGTGAATTGATCAGAGGAGTACATGACACAAAGGGCAAGAGAGAAGAACGTCGGGAGAATTCCAAGAAGATGGCTGCGCTCCTCAAAAATCCTTCAAGCAATAATTCGGTGCAACATTTGATGAAAATTGATGCTGCAATTAAAAAACTATTTGGAGTCAATCTTCGTGAGACTCAAAAAATGGCTGTCATTTATGCCGTTGAATCTGGAAAGAACTTTTTGTCTCAAGTCAACACAGGAGAAGGAAAATCGTACATTGTTGCATCGATTGCTATCATCCGGGCGCAACAATTTAAATCGGTCGACGTCATCACATCATCTTCAGTGCTTGCTCAACGTGATGCCGAGGAAATGCGACCCCTTTACGAAGCCATGGGCCTAAATGTGGCGCACAATTGCAAGGAAGGTTTAGAAGATCGCAAACAGGCCTACAAAGCAAATGTGGTTTATGGTGAAATCGGTCGATTCCAAAGAGATCATTTGCTTCACGATTTCTATCGGAAGAATATTCTCGGAGACCGTGAACGGCAAAGCAGCTGTGTAATTGTGGATGAAGTAGACAACATGCTTCTGGATAACGGTAACAATATGCTTTATCTCTCCCACAGTGTACCTGGACTGGAATTGCTTGAATCACTCTTTGTGCACATTCAAAGGATCATCTGCAGTCCAACAGCAAATCGAGGAAAGGAAGAAGCGTTTTCGACGGACAGCATTGAAGCACATGTTCTGAGTGATTTGTTAGGTAGAATATCTAAGGAAGATTTGGATTTGCTGGCTTTAACTTCTATTGCCAAGAAGAATTGTGCAAAAGTTTGGGACAAATTGGTGAATCTGCAAATCATCGATTCTAGTGGTTATTTGAAAATGGAAACGGACGAAGATTTTTTGAAACAGAAACAAGGCCTCCTCACTGCTTTGAAATCAGTGACAACCGAATTGCATGCAACAAAAATATTGTCCGCAATTAGAGCAGTCGTTAACCGACAACGTGAAATTCTGATCCCTCGCTATCTCATTCCATTCTGCCGTCGACATCTTCGAGAGTATATTGAAAACGCAAAACGGGCATTGTTTATGAATCACAATGAAGCGTACGTTGTTGATGTCGACCACACTGGCGAAGATACTGACATTACACCAAAAGTGACAATCATTGATCAAAACACCGGCGTCGACTTGGCCACTTCGCAATGGAGCGAAGGTTTGCATCAATGCATTCAGATCAAACACGCCTGTCGCCTCAGTCCAATCAGTCTCAAAGCCGTTTTTGTGTCCAATGTCTTTTACCTCAAAGAATACGGCAGAATCAATGGTCTCAGTGGAACTCTCGGATCAATTGAAGAAAGCAAAACTTTGGTCGAACTCTACGGCACCGATTTGATTCAATTGCCGACGTTTCGAGCAAAAAAACTTTATGAACATGTTCCAGTAATTATGCAAAAAGTTGAAGATTGGATGGATGCTATCTATGCCGAAATTGCAGATCAGGTGACTGTAAAGCGGTCTGTGTTGGTTATTTGTCGGTCAATTGCTGATGTGATGCAAATCAAGGCTGGGTTAAAGGAACGTCGTTTGAATGATGCAAATGCATCAAATGCAGTGAAATGTTGCTATGAGAACATGGTAGTTTATCAACGAGAATTTGATAAATTCAATTTCAGTGGAGAGAATAAACTAAAACCAGGTATGAGCATCCATAGAGATTTATAAAAAAATAAAATATTTATTTTCTGTTATAGGTAGATTGATCTTGGCTACAAATTTAGCAGGACGGGGAACAGACATCAAGTTGAGCGATGAACTCCGAGTTGCAGGCGGCTTGCATGTCATCGTGTCCTTTTTGCCCGAAAATTCCCGAATCGAAGATCAAGCATACGGTCGAGCTGCGCGATGTGGAGATCCGGGTTCTGGTCAGATCATAGCCATCACGGACAAAGTTGATGCTACTGGAAAGCCCCCATCAGTATTTGAATTGAAAGTGTTTCGAGACAACGCTGAAGTGCAAAGGCTCCAATCCATGACTGATTACTACAATTATCACACCAAAATCGAAGAAAGCTGTCTTGCCGCATTCAAACAACATTGCTTGAAAGCGCTGCGAAAAACGAGTGACAAAAAAAGTGACACCGGTGTGCCGAGGAAAGAAGAGATCATTTATTTTGCTTTGTTGGATGAATGGGCGTTGTGGTTGGATTCTCAGGCAGCTGCGATCAAGAAATGCGCGCAGGAACGTAGTGCCACAAAACGCAGCGAAATTATTGCTTCTGTTGAAAACTTCTTGACAACACATCCAATCGAACCTGTTGAAGCTGCGTTGAAATGGGTAAATGCTCCTCAACCTCTAATTGCTCTAGGGCTGATCTACGTTGATCAACAAGAATATCCTCGAGCCAACACAATTTTCGATTCTGTAATCACAAAATGCCCAGAATTTGCCGGTGAAGCAGGCTACTACAAAGGCATCATTGAACAACAATCAGTCCGCAAAGTCAAGGAAATTCCGAAAGATATTAAGGAATCAATTACCAAAAAGACGCCTCAATTTGTGATTAAGGCATTGTCTGGGAATTTTGCTAATACAACATCCGAAGCATATGAAACGGCGAAGAAAGCTTTGAAAGATTGGTTACCCGATAATGTTTGTGAAATCGATGACGTTCAACGAATCAAAACCGAGGATTATCTGTTGCAAGCAATTCGAACACTCAATCAACGAACAGAAAATAAGGAAACATTGCACACAATCGTTTCTCGTTTAAGAAAAGTCGTTGGTTCGAAAACAATTGCATCCAGTGGATTTCAAAATCAAACTGAAGAATTGAAGACGACTTTGGATTGCCTTAGTAGCAGCGCTTATGACATGATAGGACATGCAGTAAGTTGGCAAATCTTTGCAAACATGAAAGGAACGTTGGAAGAAAAATACAAAAGTCAAAAGCAACTAAAGCAATTCATGGAAGAAGGATACGTTAGTCCAAAAACTTTGAATCATAATTTACTCCCTAATCAATGTGAAGCATTGAGATCAAAGTACTTTTTATCGAAACGTAAAATTCAAAGGTATTTTTCTTTTAACTCCAATGAATGTAATAAATAAATATTGATTTTTAGATTCTTCAAGGAACAAATTGAAAGCTCATCGCGAGTCGAATTTTACAATCGAACTGTATTCCTTCCGGAGGAAATCAAGAAATTCTGCAAACTACCGCGAAGAGAAGAATTTTGGGGCTTCATGATTGTTCACCAATGCTTTTCATCCCTCAATGAATTCTTCATTTTCGATCAAACTCCTGATGATGGACCAATCAAAGAACTTAACGGTTTATCGGCAATTTCGGCTCCAGAGCCACATCAATTTCAAATCCAATTGAGCGACTTAAATCTTTCTCAAAAAGTGCTTTACGACGCAAAACAAGTCATCAAAGCGTTTGAAAGTGATACAGAAAAATTGGATTGGCTGCAATCTATTGGTGTGTTGACATTTGACGCTAGTGGTATCGTGGATTTAAACCGATACAACACGATGACGTATCTTCCAAACTACGACTACTTTACCGACAAAGAATTGGCAGAATATCTGGAAATTGATCAAAATGAAGGTATTTGGATTGCAGATGAACTTGTCAATGAAGGAATATTACGACTAAACTTGATGAATTTTGTTCAAGTCAATCCTGACAAAACCATTACAAAAGACATGGAAGGAGACAAAAAAAAACTATATGATTCTGTGTTGAATTGTGAACAATTGCAAAAGATCGACAACATTGATGAAGAAATTGTGAAGATTTTCCTCGATACTACCAAAGAGAAAGCGGAAAAAGCATTCAAAGAATTCAGAAACAACAAAATTTTGATTGACGTTACTCATAGATTCTATTTTCAAGCGTTAGATGAACTGGATTGCTCAATCTTGCCTCCATGCATCCGAGAATCTGTATCCTCATTTTTGTACCATAAATTTCCGTACACTTTTGCCTACAATGCCCTTCGAAGCAGCCTAGAAGCGTCAAAAGAAAATCCATCGATCAAGAAGTGCATTTTATTGCCATGGAAACCGTATCAAAGTCTTTACAAAGATTTGATCAAATACGGATTCGTTCATGATCACAAGCTCGAATTACGGGAGCGTCAATTCATCGAAGAAGTTGTTTTGAAAGAGATTAAGCAAATCGAAGACAAGATCAAGCCTCGATTGTTTATCAAATCTGGTGAACTGCTGTCTACCAAAAAATATTTCAAAGACGAGAAATTACAAACTGGCGGAGACGTTCAAGGTCAAGCGATTCATAGCCTTCGGCAAGTCGGCAAAATAGGAGAAAACAATGCTTGGCTGTTCTGGCTCGCTCTCAAAATAGTCTTCACCATTTTTATGGCTTCGTCAATTCCAGGACTCATTCTCTTGGCACTCGATGTGCTCATCAATTTCAAATCATATTGGGCAACGGCGTTGCTTGTGATTGCAGCGATCGGGACTATGCTATATTTCATTCAAACTATGAAAGCAAAATATGTCACACAAACAAACACGCAGGATTTCAAAGAACGGTACACGCAAATTATTGATTACCATGACAAAACAGTGGAGATGAGTAATCGACGAGGACAGAATAACAAACTGACAAATGTAAGCTACCTTAAATTTATTCACTAATATTTGATTTTTTTGTTTCAGGCAATTGTAACATCAATCAATGCAAAAATTGCTCACAATATTTTCCTGAAAGTCTCGGACAACGCTTGTGAAAATCTTGAGGCCATACTAGAAGATTCACGGATCAACGACAAAACCACAAAGGATCTGATCATCGATTCTCTTAATCAACCTCACAATTGGAAGTTGTTTCGGGATACTGTTCGAGAGTACATCACGCTACAGAAGCCCATCATTTGCGCCAAATATTACGATATTTTGAATTCAAATAGAATCGAACATGGATTTCAAGTGGAAAAAGCATTAAAAGCGGTTCAAACATTGGACACAACCTGGAAACTGGCATCATTGGAAGCGATGACCAGGCTGCTGAATTCATTATTGAACAAACTTGTCGAGGATTCAATTGTTTCTATTAGTGAAAACTTGGACTCTCAAATTGAAATTTCTTCAAAAATGTCTGAATGCGATGAATTTAATTCCGAAATGCACAGCAGAAAATCTACTGCCATCTCTGATTCAAGTGATTCTGAATCCAACGACAAAGAATCTAATGAAAAACCTGCAAAATTGTATATCGATCTTCTCTACGATCGCGCGAACAAATGCATTAACGAAGAAATTGTGGCGCAAGCTGGCAAGTCTTTGCTTGAAACCTTCGTACGTTACATTGAACACACTATCGAATCAACAGATGCGCCTGAAGGCCTCAACAATTACCTCAACGAGTTGACCGATGACAAATACTCGATCGAAGAACGTGGCAAAGAAGTGAGCGCGCTTCAAACTCGCTTGTTTGTTTCCAATGACCTTCATCAAGCTGTCCAAAAATGCTATCAAAAAAATCCTACCGAACAATTAAAACAAGTAATGAACCAATATAATCATTCTGCTTAATCATATTCGTTCTATTATAACCTCTCGCCAACGATGCAAGAGTCAGGATAATAAATAACGAATGAGAAAAACGATGTGATTAATATTTAAAAAATTGTCTTTGTATATATAGACAATTTTATTTTTGTTTTTTGTTAAATTTGTAGTGATTTTTAGCTTTTTTAGATTAAGTAAATTGAAATAAACAAAAAAATGAAAGAAACTAAGCTGATTTAGATTGAGATAAGAAAAATAAACTTGTCTTTTTGTATTTCAAATAAATTTGAACTTTTGAGGGTGAGGGTGAGGGTGAGGGTGAGTCCAGCTACCATCATCGCGATTTTGACCTTGCTGAAGGGTCTCGGCAGATGGCATGGAGGGGGGTGGGGGTGTGGGTGTGGGTGTGGGTGTGGGTGTGGGTGTGGGGTGTGGGATGTGCGTGTGGATGTCGTTGGGGTGTGGATGTGGGTATGGGTATGGGTGAATGTTGATCTATCATATGGTTTCACCCACACCCCACACGCACTCTCATCCACACCCACACCCACACCCACCCACACCCACATCCACACCCACCCACACCCACAAGAGGAATGTCATGCTCTTACTTCATTTGTGACACTGTTTTCTTTCCACTTGAACAATGCATCGCTTGTGACAAGGAGCAAGTGAAATTGGTTATTTGATCATATCAATTGAATCATGAAAATTGAGAAATATAAGAAAGAACAGAATTGTTTTGTTTATTGAAAGTTCCTAAAAGTAAATGTTCTTTTTTGATGAAATCTATTCAGTAGTTTAACTATTCGCGAATGTTTTGATATTGATCAATGAAAGAGATAATTATTTGTAGTTACCCAAAAAATCTCTGTTGACGAAGTTATATCGTATAATTAGAGTTAAATGAAGTATCTTCTGTGATATTATAGATTTCAATTTGAACGAGGATAAAAAGAAATCTAAGTAAAAAAATAAACTTGTTAATCTAATATTTCATTATAGTAGTAGACGATTGTAGGTGTATTCATGTATTTCTTATTATTTTTCTCTCTTATAGAAATTGTTCAACAGGTAAAAGAACATCGTTTTGTTTTTCATAGTATTTAGTTTATTCAAATCTTTCATCAAACTATTGTCGGTATATCCTTTATTTCGATTGAATGGAAATGTTGAGGAGTTTCATAAAAAAGAAAACCTACTCAACGACTTGTTTGTGTATGTTTCTCGTTAAGTATTGATGTTTTTGAAAATAATAGACGCACTTTCTGACTTATATCCATTTTTCATAATTTTATAAAGCCAATAAGAAAAAGTATTAATTAAATTGGTAAATACACAGCTAAAGGCCTACATAATTAGACCAGGATATTTTTGTATTAGAATTGCCTTGATTTCCGTAGCTGATATGACCAAGAACAAATGGAAGAGTGTTCACCACTTAGTATAGCCGTGAAAAGCTATTCAATTCTCTTATCAATATAGGCATAAGGTATTTTACCAACAAAATAATTGATTTATTTTTATGTTTTTTTGCCGAGTACATTTGCAATGAACCGATATGTTTATCGAGCATTTGTCAGATATAGACTTTTATTGTGACAGTTTTTTTTCTTTTAAAAATAAAATACCGACAAACGTAAGTAAATAATAAGTGAGAAAGTAGAAAAGTAAGACATTTCATTTGAAGAGAGCTTGTTACAATGTATAATTGAACTAAACAAATAATATGATGATAGTAGTAATGGTGAATGTATAAAAGGAAATTACTATTATAATATTATTAGTGAATAAAATTGATCTGAACATGAGGTATCTTTTGTTTATGCTTTATATTTATTTATTTAAATTTTATAATTTCAATTAGTTTGTTATCTGTTGACAATAGTAGGAAAAAATTTCGTTATACTCGAAGTACGTCAATTTCGTTGACTGAAAAGTAACTCTGTCTTTTTAGGAATTAAATTATGTATTGATCAAATATTTGATTTTGTAAAAGAAATCTCAATAATAATTAATTAATTAATGAACTATACATTTGTTTTCTCATTAGACTTTCAATGAAAAAATTTTGATAAAGCTGTGTTAACATTCTATGTGTGTGAAAGAATCTTGGTAGGAACTATATGTTAAGAAGTATAAGTGAATCTTTGAAAAGTAGCAGAAAAATTTGATCTAAATGATTTAAAGAAAATTGCAAACGTCTCCCTATGAAATGATATCCTCCTCGTCACTTTTATGAGAAGTTTCTATCAATAAAAAGGCTTATAATAAAAGACTTATTGACATACTTATCTTCGATATATATGATAGAATTCAGATTGATGTTGATGCTTAAAAAATATTTGTGTAAAGTTTTTTGTTTAAAATATCAAGTAACTTCTCTCGATCGTAACGTATTAAACAACAAGTCTTTTGATAAGATTCATAAATAATTCTAATATTATTCAAATTTAATTTATGTTTCTTTTTTCAAAATTCTCCCGGTTCAATTCAATAGCCATTAGTCCAGAAATCTTACTCATATGAACTGTTGATCGCAAGATTTCCATCAAGCAATGTTCAATGAGTATGATTAGAACTCTTTGTCAGTATTTCAATATGAAGACATCTAATATGATTTTTTTATATTAACTTCTTTGTATATCGGTTGATTCTGGCACTTCACTGTTTGTCTTCGATGTGGATGTAAACGGTTTATTAGTAACAAAAATAAAAGAAGATTACGACCGATATTTTATTCATTTGATCAATTTAGTAAATTGAATGAAGGTATTTGTATCGTGTAATCATAATGTTTGTTGGCATAAGCCATTGCATGCTAACTCAATTAGAAGAAAGAATCGTTTTCTTATTCAAACGGTTAACGTGGAAAATCAGTTATTGTAATCAATTTAAATTAAAAATTCTGGATTCTTTGCCTTTTATTTTGAAATAGGAACAATGTTTGGCCTTTTCACGGTCATGTAAAGCAATTGAGAAAGTTCGTTTGCAGGAAAAAATGCATTTCGAACCGAGATATCTCTTGAGATTCTCTAATAGTGTAGAGCTAAGTTCAAATTTTTAGTTTCTGAAAGGATTTTCCTAATAAATCAGTATAAATTCGAAATTTTCTATAATTGTGACTTGATAAATACTATTGAAAGGTATGCGTGTGGATGTTAATTGAGAGTGAATCGAATGATTCGTTTATTATTTTTGGCAGAAAGCAATCTTTTTACTTTTTTTTTATCTATCTTCTTTTTCTGTCGTTTGTTTTATTTTAATATCTTTCAACTGTGGGCTTTGTGAAGAGGAATTATACTTATCAAAATTAAAACATTCAAGATAACAGAACAATGAAAAACATCTTCTCATACAAGGATGTTCATTTCGAATAGAGCATGCACAAGAATATGGACCTTGCTTGTGACTATAGAGAATATCCACATCCATATCAACACTGCATGGTCAACATGTATTATGTTTATAGTTATTAGTGTAAACTGGTCGACTGAACAGTCACTGCCGAAAGGGCGCGGGTGATTAAAGGAGAATTACTCATACTCACATCCAAACCCTCACTCTTTAGCTGCACTTTTGACTTTGTTTGTACAGAATACAAGGGAAAAAATGCTGATTATCTGATTGTCAATGATTGCTATTGATTGTTCTTTGTTCTTTCATCATCAGATAAAGAATTCAGGTTGTTTCTGAATGCGCTTTTCATTGTCATCAGTAAAGAAGATGACAATCATGTTTTCGATAACCTATAATGTGCAGGAAGAAAATCTGATATTCTGCTAGCCAAGATTGCCGATGATTGCTTTGATTGCAATCAACTTTTCCTTCCTCGACAGAGTCTTTATCGACAAATGAATTTCTCTCATAAAGTCATTTCACGAACTTCACTTTTAAGGCTTTATATAGACGCTTTCAGCTGACCAAAAACTTATCTTGCAAAATATGTTTGACTGCATATTCAATTCTTAAAAGAGAAATAGCAGTATTATTATTTTGTATGTGGGTGTTGGTTTGTTGGCGATCGTGGAAGAGTATCCCACACCCACACCCCACACCATATGTACAACAAATTGACTGTTCCGAATGCGCACTTTTTTTTAAGTCGCGGCTCTAGAATGCATCATTATGAAATGGTGATATCACAAGCGTCAGCTGTTTGATGCCCATTTCTATGCAAGCGAATCTAAAAAACATGCACTAGGGTTGATCGTGTTCGTTTTAGACACTGATAAAGTTCATGACGTGTATATACGTCGTCGGTAGCCAAAGGGTTAATTTATCTCTTAATTTTCATGAAAACGTGAACATCGTCAAAGAAAAAAGGTGAATGATATAGATTTGAATCAGTACATTATGTGAAAAAATTACCTTCCTGTGTTCTGTTATTTTATCTTCTGGAAGTTGCTAATTTAAAAATGTCATTACTCACTAAATCTCTAAAAATTTCGTTAAAATTTATAACGTGCGAAAAATATTTACATTTACAAATGTGGATAGAGTTAGTTGTAAAATATGTGGATAAATACACCGACTGAACAATTTATGGATTGAAAGTTTTATTACAGTTTCGATCTGAATTAAATACTAGCCAAATTTCATAATATTTTAACATTAATCTTAATGTTTTTATTTAATTGAAAACAAAAAGATTCAACATGTTAATGTATGTCGTGCAACACTATAAGTATCGGTAATCAATAAGTAGGGTATGGGTGTGCGTATCAAGAAAAGCAACACCAACAACCACAGGAAAAGTCTGCCAGACTACACTCCTAGCTCCAAACGCATACACTTTTAAATATTCCTAAAAATCAGCAACAACATAGGTTTCCGCTTTTTGGTTTTGGCATCTGCTTTTTTACGCATCTTTTTCGAGGAACTTTCTGTTTTTTCGACTTCATGAGATGGCAACCCTGACTCTAAACCATATGTTATGTATCTTCTCATGGCTAGTACTGTATAAAAGGTTTGGTCCATGTTATCATGAGCGTATCTAAGTGTATTCATGTAGTGTTCAATACGATAAAAATTTGCTAGTGCATAGGAGTACATGAAACGACATGAGCACGTTCATCTGTCACTCAATCGGTCGGAAAAAACACTGGAAGTTACTGTTCGTTTGTTTCTTTTTCTCAGAGATGCTCATAACGACCGAGCCTATTGTTAATGAAGTAGTACAATTATACTGAAAAGTTTGATCAATCATTGACTCGACTGAATGACTTGGTTCAACAAATCTTTCAATAGATTTTGCTTTATACCAGCGGTCTAAGATGTTTTGCATTAATGAAGCTAGTAATCTGGACGTCTCAGCCCGTTCGATTTTTCAAAAAAAATATTGATCACTCGTCTCGGACATATCTGCAGTGAATCTCGAATAGAATAGTCTGAACAAGTGCCCGTAATTGTCGGATGCCATTACCGAGAGAAAATAGATTCTCGAATGTATACCTTTCGGGAATCGGATGCGTTGTATTTTTTCCCGATAATTACAGTGATACGGATAGCGCTATCTTATTAAAAAGAAAGTTTTCTTAGCTAATTTTGTTTTTGTATGAATAGAAAAAAAGACAAAGTGACAAGAGGAAAAACATCATTACTTCGTCTTTATTGACTATTAGATCGGCGACAAGTAAGGAAGGAGATGGAGAAGCCTCATACATTTGATTCAATCGAGGCTACAGCTAGTACACACATAAGACTTTCATCACCAATCTACGTTCAACGAAGCACCACGCGCAAAGGTAAGCTAAATGAAAAGCAACGATCACTGCAAATACCAGAGAGATGACCTATACACTCTCAAAAAAATTATTCGAACAATTATATGTTCTGGAGTATTTCTCGATTTGTACAGTAAAAGCAAGACAGCAAGTTTTTGTCTCCTCACCGATTGATAGTCTTTGGTATGTACTTCTGTCCCTTATAAAAATCAGTAAATCCAGACCGTTATCTACAAAATCAGAAATTTTTATCATGAGAAAACATGATCTTGTGAACGCACCACAGCGACATCTTTTCTATTTCCCATAGTGGAGCGAGTTCATTCCAAGTTCAATTAATGCGTACCGATATGAAACAAAACATAAACTACAATTGTGCTTCACAAGTACTAAAATAGAATAGCGATAACGTATTTTTTTTAAACTGATGTGATCGGTTTTCTAACTCATATTAACAGCTCTCAACAAGCAATGCTGCGACTTTCTACTGCTAAGATTAGGGATGTACCAATCTCAGTTAACTGGTCACCCAATTTAACTGGGTATCGAGTTATTGCGAAAACCACCTAAAGCACATGACCAGAAAAATGGAACTCAGTTTAACTGTTTACACAGTTATCTGCTACCAGCTGATCAATTGGAACTTGCATTCAATTATCTAAGCGCATTTTAACTGGTGACCCAGTTAACTGGAACTGGTGCATCTCTAGCTGATATATAGAAATGATTTGAAGGGAAAGTTGCTGTTTGTGGATGAGGTTCTTAGATATCGGAAACTTTATCGGCTTGCTCATAGCTCACCTATGTTTTCATTTGAACAAGATATGAGTTCCATCCAAGAGGTGAATAGCGGAATCCTGGAATCCTCGAATTCTAGGGAATCATGAGGAATTCCTGGGAATACTGGGAAATTCTCCTGAATCCTAGGGAATCCAATAAAATCTTAAAGTCTTAAGTCCACTGAAAAGAGTCAATTTTCATCGACAACAAGAAAATTTAGATGAGTGCACGGGAAGATAGTCCGCTGCTTGGTCTTTCATAAATGATATGACTTTCTGATTTGGCACCTTGTTTTTTTCCAGACGTTTCCGTCATTTTCTGCTTGAAAAGTATGCTTTTTCCAGTAAAATTGGAAAAGCTTTTCCCTCTTTCTCAGTTTATGGCTTTTTGATTGTGCATTCCAGAACTCTCGAAGGAGCTTCATTGTAATCAATGACTTCTTTGTTTGAAATAGTACATCAAGATGCAGAGCATGGCAGTCCTTTTGAATTAAGCTTTATTACTATTATATAAAAGTGTCTATATAATTAGAGCGCCATTTTTTGAGAGTTTTTTGAAACATTGAATTTTTATCCATGTTATTCCCACAGAAATTAAAAGTTCAGAAAAAAGGACTCTGTCATACCTTGGATCCTGACATGCTCTTTCAAACAAAGGAAAAGTTAAACGTAGAATGAAGGCCAACAGGAAGTTTGAGTTGCCCAATGAGCTATTTGTGATCCTTGTTTCGTGAGTATCTTCCAAAAACATGATGATATAATGCTGAAAATTTCACCGTAGCCTATCCACTAAGTCTCTAGCAAATTCTGAAAATTTCATCCGGTTTGCATGTTCCTGGGCCGAGATCGATTTTTGAGAGGAAGGGGGCGAAGCTTAAATCATTGGATGTATTGCTTTTGTAGAAAGATCTGCTACTACGCGTGAACAATTTATGAAACATTTCTAATAAAATTTTTCATAACACTTTCATGCAGAAGCTTGTTTTCTTTCTTTGCACGGCAAATTTATCTGTTTTAATGTATATTTCATATGATGAATAATAAACATACAACAGAACGGAACATAGCAAATAAGTATCAAAATAGAGCAATAAACTCTTGAGAATAAAAGATTTAAAAAATGTCTCGATGATAATAGAAGAATTGACGATAATATCACTGCTATATAGATACAATTTTATCCTTAGATAAAGAGTAAAAAGAAAAAGTCCTGACTCTAAGTTCTTAAATAAGAAGCTTATCACTTGCAAATAAACATCGATACAATGCATATTGAAAAACAAAGAAGAGGCTGGTGTAAGTGTGGACGTTGCTCTTGTCTGCATCTATGCACACACAGGCTTGACTGAGAAGGCTTATCTTCCACCGGCTGAAAGATTATCACGAGTTATCGAAGCAACAAAAATTGAATAAAAACGATTCGAACTTTTCTCAATGGTGCTACACTAATTAGATGATCATTAGTATCAAAGCATGTCAAAAGTTAGTCATTAATAAAGAAACTCATTGATGCTACTGTGTATTTAGAGCTCCGTTAGAATAAATTGATCTGAGTTTATTGATAGATTAAAGAAGAAACAGATCCAGTTGCCGCGCTTGGAGTAGAGATAAGGCAACCCTAAGAACCACTATTCAATCAAATACAATTAGCTAGCCATCGATATGTACATACATCCATGAACACAAACGAAGAAAAAAGGAAAACTAGATACCAACATGAAAAGTTGTTGTGACAAAGATGACTACTCTTTATAGCTTCTTCGGCGCTTACTGAGAATCCTTAGGAATGCTGTGGAATCTAAGGGAATTCTATGGAATTCGCGGGAATCCTAGAAGAATGGATGGGAAAAAAACGAAAAGAAACATATCGAAAATAGAGGCGCTACTCTTCACATCACTCAAATTTTTGTGGCATCATTCACATGTATTGTAGCGCCTCTATTTTCGACATTTTTCCTTTCGATCTTTTTTTATCATGTCTCCTAGAACGAACGTAGGGAATTCTGTACTCCAGGATTCCACTATTTACCCCTTGGTTTCATCAGTATGCAACACTCAAAATATCCTGGCAAGTTAGTTTGAATAACATTTTCTGTCAGAGAAATGGTTATAATGAGAACATAGTGTCTCGTAGAGTCACTCGTTGTCTAAAGGAAAATCCGTTTTAAATAGCTGCAATCAAAATCAAATAAGAGGAGCGCATGTGCTTACTATCGCTGAGGTCATCACAGCAGAATTCATTTTATCTTGGATCTTCTTTGAAAAGAAGATCTGTGGTTGCTGATTGATTGAGCGAAGACAAGAACAAAAAAAAAAGAATAATGATAAAATCACAGAAGAAAAATGGCATACTGGACATGCTAGTTAGGCAGTGGAAGAACCCACAAATAGATCTTTTGATTTTAACCTATTGGGGCTTTCAAAATGAAGTATAACTCATGCTCGTATATTGACTGATCCAGTTCGCTCTGATTGATTCAGACCGGTACAGGCGCTATTTATCGTCTATGCAATAAAATGAAATCGTGTCTGTGGGGAACTGTTATCGCTGATCTATGTACTTTCATAGACTTAGTACTTACTATTTAGAAGCAGATTTTGTTACAGTTCATATCGAGATTTGTCGTATAACAATCATCTCTCTCTTTTATTAGGAGATATATACTGGTATGGAAGGATATGAGATTTATTGTAGAAACTGATCATATTTCTTATGAGAATCTATGGAATTTTTTCGAGCTTAGAATTGACTTAATGAATTTCTAACTTATATATTTTTTTAAACAGCAATAGATCGTTTCAGTTATTGTCGCTCACAACGTTCCATAAACAATTGAAAAGTACCGTATGTGAATGAAAAATTTTTCATTCAGAATTGTTATCATCGAGAACGAATGTGGATACACGAGCAAGATAGCAGACATATCTCACTCATTATGGTGCTAGTGATGGTCACGCTTCTCCTCCTTCTCCAGATTCACTGCGTATCTTCCTACACGAAATTGAGCAGCGATTATGATCTTTATGGCATCAAAATTGCTATGAATGATGGTTTGATGGTCTTTGTCGATAATTTAAACGCAGCCTGGTACACTGTACCGGTATTTCTTAACACTATGATCGTTTGTGTGATCAATTATAATGAGACCACATGTGATTTTGTCTATAGTGTTGCCGTTCCTGTCTCTAATATCAGTTCGTTCGTCTATAATTGCATCGATTTGCAAGGACGAAATGTCATCGGCTTTTTCGAGAGCAATGGTACATGCTCGTTTTATTTAAGCAATGAACAGATTGTGTCTAACTATACAACACAGGACAATTTCATCATTAGTATCAATGGCGAAAATACAGGCGTCTATGGATTTGCTGATGATTTCGTATTCTATTACGAATTAAACTCAGCATTTCAATTAACTGTATGGTCGAACACACTTGGTATTTCCCCACGGGCAGTAGATATCGGTGCCAATATCGATTACGCTGTTGTAGTTGGCTATTGCCAATCAACACCGACTGTGGCACTCAACTGTGGCTTCATTGTATCATTAAACAGATCCTTGTCATGTCCTATTCGTACAAGTGCATTTTCTATGATTGATGCCAATCAATTTCCTTATTACGATCCACGCATCAATCAGTATGCCACGAATAGTCGCGATTATTCTGCACAGACAGTTATGTCCGTGAGCATTGCTTGGCACACACGACGCGTATTAATCGGTGTTCAATCATTCAATATGGTTCTGCTATATTCTTTGGATGATCCTCAGCATCCCATCGGCACTCGTCAAAATGGAATTGGACTGATGGGATTTGGTAAAAGTGTGGCATGGTTAGATGATCAAGGTGAAAAGGCAGTGATTCTAGCCAATAGTTATACATATTCAAATTATCAATGGATCTCGTCATTCGTGCATATATATGATATTCAATTGGACGGATTTTCAGACAGTACACAACCGATTCTTATCTATCCCAATAGTCAGCAAATTACTTTTCCATGGATGCGGCCACCGTTCATTCGTTTGGTTTGTTCACCATTTGGTCATTTAGCCATTTTCGATGATTTGGGCATTCCAGGTATTATTTACTCGGCACCGGCGGGTACCTATCCGAATACTAATTCAAGATATTTTACATCCAATACTGTTTCTTGCATTCGTGGTACCTATCGAAACTATACCGGAATCGAACTCTGTATGCCATGTTCCAATGGCACATACACATATTCAAGCAACTGTTCACTGTGCACATCACCAAATTCATTTTGTCCGTATGGAGCAGTAGAAGAAATCTCCTACTCGACATTCGAATCGATCGAACAAGATCAAGATTATCCTGAGTCACCTGAAAATACCGTGTTTGATGATATATTAATGCAAAATATGTTTAGTTTTAATCTACGATTTGCTCATTGTGCGCTCGTCTCACCCATAACCTGGGTACTTCTAGTTGTTGGTCTTGGAGTGATTATAGCTATAAGTATGGTTATTCATGAGGTCTTCTTTCCGGGTACACACATAACACGCGATGGAACCAAGCAAATTTTAAAAAAATTGGACCTCATCGGCGAAGGAGAAGTATTTCAGTTTTTGATTGATATTTGTTTTTGTCGATTCAAGTAATATGGATAGTTATCCAAGAATTGAATAAGTGGATTATTTAGAATTTAACCGAAAATCAGTGATTTCATTTATCCTCTAGGATACTGCCTCCTATTGACAATAGACCATGCATGTTATTCTCGATTCTCACTCAATTCTGTAGAAAAATGTCTTAATAGTACTTTTTCAGAATTCGAACTTAAGAAAAATTGCAAGAACATTTCATATACATTTTGTGAACCTATCTAGAAGAATTTAAAAAAATAGTTGAATAAAATCAGTCTATTGAGGAGAAAAGAAATATGAATCCATTGTTCAAAAATAGTGTTTCATTTTTTTAAAAAATCAAATTTTCCGGTGTTAGCAGTAAAATCCTAGCAAAAGTCGTTTAATCTACGAGTAAAACACACACGATCTTTAGAATCAACAAAAATAAACACTAAATTCAATGGCATATGTTATCGTGAAACGTATTTTTCATCACCATTACTCCCGATACGATCATAGACATATTTTACTCGGTGATGTGTAGTCAAACCTATTTCTCATTACTGGATATACAACAGTTGCTAGTTCTTGTGCATGATCACAAGAGAAAAAAATGTCTTTCTAAAAGTTTAAGTTCGATTGGCTCTATTTCACGCGAAATACGAGATTCGGGTGATTTTGACCTTTCGATGCTCGTATCTCTACGAGTATGCCAGATCTTGTTTCATGCAGCTCACCATTGCGTAGCTCTAAATGTCAGTTCTCATTACCGCTCAATTTTAACAAGATTTAAAGAATACATATCAAATCACAGTTGATTCCTTATAAGCAGCTGCTTATCGAAAAGTAAATTACTTCTAATCACAGAGATCTTTTGAATAATAGCACGATTGCCTAGTTTGACTTCAAATTCACTACTTGAATATCACTTGCTGCAAGTTACACCGGTTATGCGTAAAATTTTGAGTTCAAAATGAATTGATTTTATCTTTCTACCACAAGTAGTGCGTGCCTAAAGCTTCAGTTTCATGCAAAAAGGTTTTGGGACAGTGATGGGTATACAGAGAAATGACCAAGGGAGAACAAGCGGACTTCTGTACTTCTTGTACTTCTTTGTACTTCTTCGTACTTTTTGGTACTTTTTGGTACTTCTTCGTACTTTTTCGTACTTCTTGGTACTTCTCGGTACCCATGAAAAAAAATTTGTAAAAATTTGCGTTTCAATGCATTTGAATGCGTTTAAATGGCATATTATTGTTACAAAAGAACGTATAAGAGCAATTCCCTGTGAATCATTTTGAAAGTATCCTATTTGCAGCTAATTTTCTAGTAATGATGGATATATTTATCTAATCTATGTATATCTACTCCTTTAGAAGTTAGTAAGAATTGTACTTGTGTTTCTTCCTCTAGGTCTTTTTTTACACATTTACCGAATAGTATATGTAAAAAAAATGACTTTTAGAGAAAGAAACACAAGTACAATTCTTGCTAACTTCTAAAGGAGTAGATATACATAGATTAGATAAATATATCCATCATTACTAGAAAATTATCCGTAAATAGTATACTTTCAATATGATTAAGAGGAGATCGCTCAAACATGAACTCTTATTAAATTTCAACAGTTAGTCAGATCTAACTGGAGTTTGTATGGTAATTTTCACTTCTCGGAA